>OMLP01044314.1:14334-25004 GCA_900302685.1 Spondyliosoma cantharus
CAGTTAGACGGGAAGTTAGAAAAACCTGACAAAAAGATTGATTAAATGCTGAAAGAGGGGTACTAGGCTACCAGCATGGGTCTTCAAAAATAAAGTGCTTAGATCATAAATATCACAGGCATGAGAGTTTTTTAATGAATGCAGTATTTTTGTCACCTCATTCTGAGAGATATCAGAAAATGAGAACTGATCAGATGTTAGAGAAAGAACAGGTGAGAAGGGGGATGGAGTGGAAAAATTGGTTGCCAGTTCTTTGGCAGATGATGCAAAGTAGTCATTGAAAGTACTTGCAATCTTGTCTGAGTCTGAGATAAGAGTACCCTGTAGGGAAATCTGCATGTTGAGATTCTTTTTCTTTTCATTTTCGCCAGTGATGACCTTAAGAGTCTGCCATAATGCCTTTGGGTTGGTAGCAGATTGGGTAATTTGCCATTGGAAATAGACGGCCTTAGCATTACGCAGCTCAGCAGTACATTTATTTCTAATTAGTATAAAATTATTTTTGCTCTCAGGTGTTCGACTTGACCTATACATTTTAAGGAGAGTGGCGTTCTGTTTTAGGAGTTGAAATAATTCAGAATTTATCAATGGTAATTTACTCTGCCTAGGTCGAACCTTGCGTATAGTTGTATATCTATCCTGTATTGTCTGACATTTAGTGTGGAATTGTGTTAGGATTTGTCCTGGATTTTCCAGTGACAGCTCATTTATCTCCTTAATAGCACTAAATTCAGTATTGAATTGAGGTAGTTTTGAAATTGGTATTTTTGATACAGAGTGGGGGGCGTGGATTTTTGTGGATTTTAAGATTTTCCTAATTGCGTAGTTAAGCGAATGATCTGAAATAGTCGTATCTATTACACCAGACATTGCATATTTTGAGGTCTGATTTGTTAGAATAAGATCCAGAAGTGAGCTGCATGTTTCGCCAGTTCTTGTTGAACCTTTGATTAGTTGATAAAGTTTGAGTTTCACTGCAGTGGCTTTCAAAGATTTCGATGAGCCATCGTTCCAGTCAAGGTTGATATCACCCAAAATTACAAGCTCCTTTGATGTAACAGATTTAATTATGTCAGAAAGCTGAGATAGATAGGCACTTTCACTGACATTAGGAGGCTTGTAGGTGACAATAATTGTAATTGCGTGTTGGGGTGTGAGATGTATTACCAGCTGTAATGTTTCAGTTTCAGTTTCAATTTTAGTTAATGAGTGCGCATTCTGATGTATATAGAAGGCCACTTCGCCGCCGGTCTTATCAGTGCGGTCTTTACGATATAGTTGATCATTTTCGATGGAGAGAAAAGAATCAGGAATAGTGGGAGTTAACCATGATTCTGAGATTGCCATTACAGGTGCTTTTGACTGCGCAACCAGGATTTTAAATACAACTCGTATAAGTACAACTTACAGTAAGTTATGTATGTGAGATAACTTAAGTTAAAATACCTCACTGTTGACTTCTGGTTTCACACTGGATACGAACAGTGCTGTGGTTGTTTTAACCTCCTCCCTGTGACTTTTTTCATTATTTATGCTCCTAACTTCCTGCTTTGCAGCCGTAATATTTACAACAGCTGCTAGAGGTCGTCGCCTAACATCATAATATGAGTCGTAATTAGCTGCTGTCATAGTTTTCCTAATTTCCCCTCGGGGATTAATAAAGTTATCTATCTATCTATCTATCTATCTATCTATCTATCTCAAATGACTGTAATTAAGTCATTTTCTGGATACTGCTACTTTTATGAGTATTGTTCATCTGCTTAGTTACTTTTCAAATCATAATTGAGTACTGACATAGTACTTTTACTCAATTATTATTTTAATACCAATCATAACACTAATCGTACTTGAGTACAGATTTTCAGTACTCTTTACACCACTGTGAAAAGCTAAATCTGCAGTGTACTCTATAATTGCCAGACACATTGCTGATATTTGAGAAAATTATGAAAAATTGTGAAAAGTTTCAGAAGTTACATTAAACTTTGGGCTTCAGGTCGGATCATTGTAACAATCCATAAACTGAGGTTGTGTCTGAGGGAAGCAGCTCTATCTGTGTTATTGAAGCAGGAGCCCAGACACAACACACACAGTTCAGCTAGATGATTATCAATAACACTTACCAGAAGGGGAAGCCAAGATGTCCCACAGCAGGACAAGAATGCTATAAGGTAAGGTGACCTTTAGTCTTAGGGCTAAAGCACATTCTGCTTTCATTTGTTTGAAAGGACCAACAAGGTTGTCCTCTCTGCACTTCTTTGATTGGATTGCCAATGTCAGGATGAGAGTTTGCTGCCACGTTGCATACATAGAAGAGTGAAGCAGGTGATGATCCTAAGGGGAAACTTTTCATTATTTCACAAACTCCTATCACTAATCTGTGCATAAGAACTCTGCTGCTCTCTTTTCCTCCAGCATCACTTCCTCTCTGTCTGTGGCCTTTCTCTAAAGGACAGCAGAGCATGCAGCAGGCTTTATCTGGCCTCCTTTTCATCTGACCTTTGAGAAAGTAGCTATTATGTTACCTCAGGGTTGTGTAACACACAGCCATATACCTACAGTAATTTCCCAAGTCAGGCTATTCAACAGCTATGTCAGCTGATTATATTTTTAGAATGGTGCCTCTTGAAAAAGAAAAAAAAGCAAACAAGAAAATAACCAGAAGGCACATGCTGGATTAGTTAAGGCTGGAGCATAATATTAAGAACTCATATGTCAGAGGGATATCTTTTTGGTTCAACAGACGCAAAAAGACGTCAGACATAGGATGTGAAGTCATGTTATAACAACAACTGCTGGACAAGTCTGCTCTTCTTGCTCAAAGGCCATGTTTTCAGGTCTGTGCCATCACTATCCCAAAAAACTGTGTCAACTGAAAATTGATTGTTCCTGAATAAAAGACAGATCTTCTTTTACAAATTAGGCAAAACATACTGCTCAGTTTCAAATACTTACCCTTCAATTATTTGTTTTTATTATGTTATCAGCAATGTAACAACAAAGGGCCTTCACTTAGTAGATATCAAGACAATACAAAGTTATTCCAAAGTGGTAAAATCATACTACATCTGTTTTTTACGAGTAGTTTTCCCCATGATGAGTGACAGGTTTGACATGCAAATTCTGCGTAGTGCTCGTTCACAAGAAAGGTATCGATTAAGCAAGGGTGGCGGGGTTCTATAAAAAAATGTCAGCATGGTAGAGACTAGCCCTTTTCAAACAGAGAAGCTGCATTATCTCCGCAGCAGAGGTTCACCAATTCTCTGCCTTTGTTTGTTCACACAAAACTAAGCAGCACCGGTGTGTAATTCACACAGCAAGCCGGCACTGCAGATCCAAATGAGGCGGGACGGTACACGTCATGATGATGTCTGTGTGTTTTTTTCAATGTGTTTGCCCAGTGCCCTACTGTTAATCTAAACATGTACCCGCTGACTAATCATATGGATGCTGTTATAATATGCTGTGATTGAGCTACTAACCAAACAAAGTGACAAAGTTAAGTTTTTCGCTCGAAATAAGATAATTACATAATCGCCATCAGCAAACCGAACCCTTTCTGACCCTCTCACTCATGGGGAGGGATGCTGTTTTCTGGAGGAAAGTTAACTGAAGTCTCGGTCAGGAGGGCTGACCGTCGCAGTGATTTTTGTCAAGACAGTTACTACAACAACACAATAATGGAAGGGGACAAACACACACGGCCAGACGTTTTTCAGGCAGAAATGTGACAAAGAGTCGGTAGGACAGATTGGATGACAGAAACTTCTCCATGTATAACTGCTGTATTTTTTTTCCCTCATATCAGTTGCCAAAGCCACTACCAGTTACTGTTGTTTGGTCCTATAACGTTGCTTTGTGGGAAATTTCACCTTATTTTGTTGAGTGAAGGATCTGTTTAGTTATCAGACTGTCAGACTGACATGCCCCTGCTACGGGCTTATCCATTCACACAGGTAGTGTTTGCCTCTGCTGTGGCTCCGATACTACCTCCGGAGGCGCACCACAGCTGCAGCGAAATTTCATCACATCTGAAACTTTCACACAGAGGAGGATGTGGAGAATAGGTGCAGGATTCCCGCAAAGGGCAGTGTGAATGGGGTTACTGTGACATAAGCTCTCAGAAAGAGCTTGTGGCTTTGACATATTGGCCAAACCCTGTAATTACAATGTTCCATGACTAAATTCTATGAGCTTACATCGGGAGAAAAAACAACCGTAAAACGGTTTATGTACTTTTGGAGTGTCACAACTTTTATCACTTTGTTATTTTTCACAAATTTCATTTAATAACATTTGGAAATTTTAGAAGAGCCACATGATTAAATAATTTTCTCAATATACGAGTTAGAGGCCAAAACCCAAAGTTAACTGGCTCGGCTGGTGGAAGTCTTTATTGCACATGATCTATGGGCCCCACAATGCAGATGATCCAAGTAATTTTGTACTATGAAGTCAGACTTTTTTGCATCAGGTGCCACTGAGCAGCTTTAATAGAAATAACTCTGACACTGTATCCAGTTCTCACAATACATCCATGTTGCAAATGCCGATTCTGTATGGACTGGGACCTCCCATGAGAAGGGGGTTTTTAAGGCCCAGGAAAAGGAAAATCCAGTAAATGCTAGTGGTCAATGCTGCCATAATGAGCATGAGAATCAGAGCTGGGTGTGTGGGCAATGAAACCAAGCTCAATAGCCTCCCAGTCAACATGGCCAGACCAGGACCAAAGTTTCCAAGCTGACCAATTTGATAACAGGGAATGCAGTAGTGCTCAAGGTGATTTAAAGTGACTTCAACTAGGACTCAGACGACGAAGACCAGGCAGGTTAATGTGGGGATAGGAGAGGTGTGAAGCTGAAGCAGAGCGAGAGGAAAATGAAACCTCAATCAGCACTCACGTGAATGTCACACTGTTAATTTCTTTTACACTGTGTTGATAATTTTAGTTAATTTTGAACATTTTAAACAGAAGAGTTTTACATTGTAACATGGGAAGCTAACGCTAAAAAATGTTATCAAAAAGTGATTTACCAGAGGAACCAAAACAATTACACTACATCATCGTCCCAACATTTTAATTCATCCTGTTAATTAAGATTAAGATTAAGATGTTTCTTTATTGATGCCCCTTGGGAGAAATTTGCAGGTAACACAGAGGGAAATAAGTAGCAGCACAATACTAAGTCTCAAAAAATAGAGACAATAATAGAGAGATATTAGAATGAACAAAATAATAATTTGAATACAAAATATAATAAAAAACTATTAGAATAAAGATAAGCATACTATATACTAACTATCCTTGTATGTACATAAATTGTGCAATATATAATAAATGTGCCTGTGCACCGAACCAGAGTGAATGGATAAGCGTATCAAGGGTGTGTCGGTCTGATTGTCTAGTCTGATAACTACACAGGTCCCTCACTCAACAAAATAAAGAGAAGTGTCCCACAAAGCAACAGTACATGACCAAACAGAAGTAATGTAGTAACTGTAACTGTCTTTGGCAAGTTATATGAGGAAAAAAATACTGCAGTTATACGTGAAGAAGCGTCCGTCTTCCCACCTGTCCTACCGACTCTTCATCACATTTCTGCCCGAAAAACAGTGTCTGTCACCGGCAAAAAACTTGAACTCAAACTTTAAGTGTTTGTGTTGTTTGTGACCGCGACGGTCAGTCTTCCCAACCGAGACTTCAGTGAACTTTCCTCCAGAAGACAGCATCCCTCCCCGCAAGTGACAGACTCAGACAGCATCCAGTTTACTGATGGCAATTATGTAGTTATGTAATTTAGAGCAAAAAACTTAACTTTGACACTTTCCAGGATGTTTGGTGGGTCAGGGATCACTACACATTATAACTAAACCCGTGGACAGTTTCTAATCATATGGGGACAGATTGACAGGAGGACACCGGAGAAACACCTTAAAAACACACATACATCATCATCATGACGTATACCTTCACACCTCTTTAGGAAGTGCTGCTTGGCTCTGTGTGAATGACCAACGGCGGAGAATTGGCGATAATGCGGCATCTCTGTGTGAAAGGGCCTAGTGGCTGAACATGCTCCTGAGTTGCCTCAGCTCGGCAGAGAGAGGGTGAGAGGGATTGTCCATTATAGCTTGCAGCTTTCCTCTCATCCTCCTCTCTGTCACCACCTCCACACTGTCCAATTTCATTCCCACCACAGAGCTGGCTTTCCTCACCAGTTTGTTCAGCTTGATGGCACAAAGCTGCAAAGAGTATGACAATGCCTACCACTGGTAGAACATTCTTAGCAGCCTAGTGCACACATTGAAAGAAACTGAGCCTCCTCAGAAAGAACAGCCTGCTCTGTTCCTTCCTGTAGAGGGCCTCAGTGTTGTCTGACAGCCCAGTTTATTAAGTCAGATGCCATGTCCACCCCCTCCCCATTTAGGGGAACAGGTGTTGGAGGACTCTTCCAGTGTCGGAAGTCCACCACCAGCTCCTTGTTTTTCCCGATGTTGAGCTGAAGGTGGTTGCTGCCACACCATCCTACAAAGTTCTCGGCTAGATCCCTGTATTTCTCCTCCTGATTGTCTGCGATACATCCAACAATGGAGGAGCTGCAAAGAACTTTGCAGGTGGCATTTCCATGAGCTGTAGCAGAAGTCAGAGATGTAGAGTGTGAACAAAAACAGTGAAAGAACAGTTCCCTGGAGTGCGCCAGTGTTGCTTTTCACCACATCTGACAGGAAGTGCTGCAGCCTGACATACTGCAGCCTGTCCGTGAGGTAGTCCATGCCACAAGGTTCAGATCAACCTGCATCACTGACAGCTTCTCAGACAGCTGAACTGGCTGGACCATGTTGAAAGCACTAGAGAAGTCAAAACACGTGATCCTCACCATGCCTCTCCAGGTGCGTGTAAGCTCTGTGAACCAGGTAGATGATGGCATCCTCCATGTTGATGTCAAACTACAGTGGGTCGCGCACCAGGGGCCTGAGAAGGTTTTCATGATGTGTGATGTTAGAGCCACAGGTCTGAAGTCGTTTGGAGCACTGGGGAGCCCTTTATTCAGCACCGGGACCATGCAGGATGTGTTCCAGAGTGTTTTCAGCCTCAGGGAGGTGCGTAAACACTCATGCAAGCTGCTTCACACAGACCATAAGCACCCTGGGGCTGATGTTGTCCGGTCCTCTGGCCTAGTTGGTCCTGGTCCTGACTGAGACCTGGTCCTGGTGAGCTGGCATCTGAGATTGCTGGTCTGCATGGTTGGGGCTGTTGTTGTTGTTGGGGGGGTTGGGATAGTTGGTGATGTGGCGAGAGGATGACTGCCCTCTGGTCTGGACATTGGTCCAACCCCCCTGATAGTGAGGAAAGGGAGAGAGAGGGAGGGTGGTGCTGGGAGAGGAGCTGCAGAAGCTGTCATGCTGTCTTGTGGTGTGGCAGAGAGATGGGTAGTGCAGGAAGGGGTGGGGAGGTGTAAGCCTGGCCCCAGGTGGTGTGTCAAATCTGTAAAAAACAGGTTTAGCTAGTCGGCACGTTTCTTTGTCCGCTCCACTGCTCCTCCCACCCTTTTTATGCCAGTGATGTTTCTAACCCCCGCCCACACTTCTTGGGGGTTGTTCTGCTGAAGCTTCCTCTCTATCCTGTTCTTGTAGCAGGCATTAGCCCTTCTCAGTCCCCTCCTCTTCTCTTTCTGGAATTACTTCTGTGTGTCCTCATTGTCCCCTGCAATGAAAGCTCTCCTCTTCTGGTTCAACAGGACTTCGAAGAAGCGTCCGTCCTCCTGTCTGTCCTCCCGCCTGTCCTACCAACTCTTTGTCACATCTCTGCCCAAAAAACAGCGTCTGTCACCAGTGAAAAACTTTAACTCATGGAGTGTTTATGATGAAAATAAATCACCGTGACCGCCAGCCCTCCGGACCGAGAAGTCAGTGAGTTCAGACAGCGTCCAGTTTACTGATGCTGATTATATAATTATGTCATTTATAGTGAAAAACGTAACCACGTCACTTTCCAGGATGTTTGGTGGGTCACAACACATTATAACAGCATACATATGAACTGTCAGCGGGTTTAGATTGATAGGAGGATACCTGGGAAACACCGACATCATCATCATGACGTGTACCGTCACGCCTCTTTTGGAGCTGCAGCGCCGGCTTTCTGTGTGAATTACACTTCGGTACGGCTGAGATGCTTCGCTCTGTGTGAATCACCATCGGCGGAGAATTGGCGAACCACTGCTCCGGAGTTAATGCAGAGATGCTGTGTGAAAAGGGCTATTGAGTGAGTCCCTCAATGTCTTCATTGTAGTCCTCCTAAAACATCTCCCAGTCAGTTATCCTGTAACACTCTATCAGGGCCCCCTCAACCTCCACAGACCACTGCTTCACAGTCCTGGTGGTGATGGGCTGTCTCTTAACAAGAGGCTTGTATGTAGGAGTGAGCTGTATCAGGCAGTGGTCTGATTTGCCTGGGGGGAAAGGCTGTGACACTGTATGCCTCCTTAACGTTGGCATACAATAAGTCCAAGGTCTTACCCCAAGATTCCACCAGATTCATGTCCACTGTGTTATGGCTCTGATCCAGTTTTGCTCTGCCATCCGGCAACCCCCACCAGTTGCGTTTTGAGTCTGCCACGGTGCAGTACTGTCGATGGCTGGCATCGCGAGACCGAGGAGTTCCCGCAATAATCACATAATCACTTGTGACCGCAGTTATAGGTATGGGTTATAAACACAACAACACGAAGTGTTCCCAACCGATGGATTAGCAGAAGAGCTTGTGTTCTGTTCGGTGCTAAATTCAGCAGAATTGCTGCGTCGTGCCGCCAGAAATAGAAGTCCTGCATATTTGTGCCAGAGGGCTTCGGACTGCCGGAGCTGGGACAGAGCAGATACGTAGCACACTGGACCTGGTGGAAGCTAACACATAGACTAAAGTGAAACCTATCAGCTCCGCTGAGACGTAACGTAGCGGACATGTGTCTGGTGGAATCTAGGGGTTAATGTTGGCATACAGTAAGTCCAAGGTCATATCCCCTCTGGTTTTGCAGATCATATACTGTGTGAAGTCAGGAAGTGTCTTTGAAATGTTAACAAGTAGATTATGTAATCATGTTATCATCTTATGTATGATGGTGATTGTGAGACTTGCAGTAAATCCAGTTGTTTAATCCCTTCAAACTGAAATTAAACCGTCTCATTAGACTGTCTCATGTCACCACTTGAGCATTACAAGAAATCCATCAGTGCACTGAGCATTTTATTTTATTCATCACAGTCTACTTGAGGTAACAGAAGTACAAGTATGTCCTTGGTAGTAACATGGCATCAGCAGTAGAATGCCAATAGGTCTCCTCAGGTCTTCTGGACAGGCCTCCAGTGACACAGTCTGGTAATGGGCTCCCTGTTTGGAGCGGAGTGGAGCAGCCTGAGGACTTGGCCAAAGATGAGGAAGAGTAATGATCTTTGGCCGATGAGTGAGCCATGCTGTGGGTGCTTCCACTCTAGCAGTCTCATTCTGCACACTAACAAATGCACCGCATGAAGTCATCGCTCCAGTTGAGGATGTTTTCTGGAAGTCCCACCGAGAACGTCTGAGGCTCAGTGTCTGGGATGTGCTGAGGAGCTCCTGGGGGAAACGAGCACTGTCCCCGGTCCTGGCATTTGAAAATGCTGTTCTTCCTGTGTGGTTTCTGGGGGGCTTCCTAGCCCTGGCTGCAGGAACATAACAGATGGCCAACTGGACATCCATGATGCAGCCTTCTGGTGCCATCCTCATGCCACATATGCTTCACCCTGCGGCTATGACTTCCTGGAGATTGCTTTCTCACAGTCCCTCACAGCCGTCACCATGGCTACACAATCCCAATTGTTGGGAAAAGACTTCAGTATGCACACACACACACAGACACGGGCACGCACATCAGAATTAAAACCCTCTTGGAGCCCTAAATCACCACATGCACATTCCAAAGCCACTGTCGGGTATTATATTATCAGCCTTACACATACCAGTATTACAAGACGCTTAATATTCCTTAATATTCAGATTTTGCATATCATGAAGCTGAATTGTTATTACTAGATGAAAAGAAGAGTCTCAGTCAAGCGTCCACACAAGCTGACTCTTGAGTGAATCGATTTCACTCTGGTTGTGACAAGATAATCAGAGACATTTCCAAACACAGTGAGGAGAAGTCATGTGTTCATGCTTTGGGAAACAATCGGCCTGCTTTGACTGACTGATAAACTCAGGCTAATCTGTGGAATACCTTTAAAGCAAACAAGATTGATTATGTTACAGTCAAATTGGTCCTGCAGAGCATCAGGCACATGGAAGAAATGGTGGAAAGTAAAGTTTTTTTTGTTCACAATTACAAAGGCAGCACAGGCCAGGTGCATTAAGTTGAGTGCAAATTATTTGTATTAGTAAACTTTAAAAGGAATAGTCCAGCTTTTTGGGAATCATAAATCAGATGAAAACAATGGTATAATTTTCAACTTTGTTACACATAACACTAGACCATTCATTTTGTTAATCACTAATGACCTTTTCTATAGCATATAGCCGTATAAGCACTGGCAGTGTCTCCTGAAATGCAAGCCATTGGTTCAAGTGTGCATTGTAGTGTCAGTGGCTGTGCTCATAGCAGGCAGGTTTTGATTGGAGTGCAAGTGAACTT
>OMLP01044316.1:2150-22976 GCA_900302685.1 Spondyliosoma cantharus
TTTATTTGTTCCGTAGTTGGGATCTCCTGCCATGCCTGTGACTGGCTGCTTCGTCATCTCTGTGCCACACCCTGCTGAGGCAAAAGGACAACCACCTGACCTTGATGCTCACATCAGCCCAGCCCTCACTCTTTCTCTCGGCTGCCTATTACTAAGAGGTACCTTTCATTTCCACTCCCTTGAGGTCTCTTGAGAGTGTACAGCTTTTATTTAATTCCATTACGTTATGTGTACCTGTCACAAAAACACCTCCAAGGAAGTGCTGAATTATTTCCTCCCAAAAAGTCTGTGATAGTCCTTTTCCTCACCTGAATCCACAACCTGTTTTTATAGGAGCCTTAATTAGATAACAGGACCGAACAATATTAGCCCTCGCACCTCTAACGGATCCAATTGTCCCTGTTTGATGTGGGCAGAGAGTGAGAGCTACCACGAGTGCTTCGACATGCTTCACATGAAAAGAGGAGAAGGGAAGAAAATGTAAAAGATAGGAGTGGCACGGAGAGGAAGGGATGTAGCGGCGATGGTGTCGCTGTTGCTAGAACAGTCTTCCCACCTTGTGGTAGCACGGTGAACTGTAGCTGCATCAATGCGTGAGCAATGGGGGGAGAGAGAGAGAGAGAGAGAGAGAGAGAGAGAGAGAGAGAGAGAGAGAGAGAGCAGGAGAGAGGGAGGTCAATAGAGGAGGGGTGACGCACAGATGCTGGCGAGTGTAAGGAAGGAAACAGAGTCAACTATTCCACAGGATTTCCTTACAGGAAGTGACACAGAGCACACACTCCTAACTAAACAAACCAATAACTCTAAGGTCTAACTCTCTAAAATCTAAAAAGCTCCACATGCAGCAGCAGCTCTTATACCTGGGTCTGAGCTCAAAACTTTGCTCATTTCCGTCTTCAATGATAAGAGGGCTAACAAGAGAGGTGAGGGGGGGAGTGTTAATAAACTGTAAAGGTGTATAATTGCCATATAAATATCTAATAAGCCGTAGAACATCATTTCTGACATGAAAAAGAAGAAAAAAGTAGATGTTCCGTGTCTCACCTGGGTGCATGGTTAATGAGCGGCTGGGGCTTGTACTTGGGGAACTTGTAGGACTTGAACTCGTCGATGGAGGATATTCCAGGCCAGCTGTCTTCTGTGGGAGTGCCTGTGGAGGGACATTCAATCGACCCTGTTAGAGTCAGGCTTTAGCACGGCAGCTGGAGGGGCTTTTCACGCTGCCACGGGGGCTACATGCCAGGGTTAATGCGATTAAAGGATCATATTCAAAAGATTGAAGTGCTTCCCTGTCAGCAGGGGGCAGCACTTACCTAGCAGCCTGAAGATGAGGTGCAGCTCGTCCTCCACTGTGGAGCCAGGGAACAGGGGCCTGCCGGCAGCCATCTCATAGAATATACAGCCCACACCCCTGACAGGAAGACACAGACCGAAGCTTCAACAGCGATTCAACTCAACAGATCTCAAACTTTTTGGAGCAAACTCTCTGATTAAAGCAGCTGGTTTTAATCAGTCGAACGAGTGGAATATGAAAGGAAGAGGCAGGAATTTGTGTAAGAAAGCAGCAGGGCACTTGTAAAGTTTAAGAGAAACCCCTCAGAGTTAAAACAGCTTGTTCATTAACAGCCATGTGCCACATCAAAGTGTCTTCGTTGTGGATTAGGACACCTGTCTGCTGCTCACCGTAAGAGCGTCAATTAATGGAAAGAAGCTCCAAACATCTGTGATTTCAACACGCATCACTGAAGAAATTCATGACAGGAATTCTTGATCCGTCTCTTTGCCTCCACTGTGCTCACTCGTATGAACATAAAGAGAGAGTAGCCAGGCATCCACTCAGTGTTTTCTAACAGTTGAAATAACCCCTGTCGAGTGAGGCCCACTCACCACATGTCTATCTGCGTGGAGTACTCCGAGGAGCCCAGCAGCACGTCGGGAGGCCGATACCAAAGCGTTACCACCTCGTTAGAGTACGTTTTAGTGGGCACAGATTTGGCCCTCGCCAGGCCTGTGGAGCAGAAATATGAGAAATCAAAACAGATCCAATGGACACATTTGGAAGAAGCTCCTTCAATGGCTTTCGTTCCAAATTGCAAAATATTCATCAAGGCTCAATTTTATTACGCAGTACTGAAAAATACAGATGAATGAGCTTCAGAAATGTCAAAAAAGGTGTTCCTTTTCATCTTAAAAGGATCAAGTTCACCCAAAAGCAAAAACTCCAGTGATCATCAACTCATCCCCACACAGATGGAACATTTGGTGAAGGTTTGTAGTACAGTTTGGAGACTGAAGTTGAATGGCTCCATGCAGCTGCATAGTCAAAGTCTGCAAAATATGTCCACCCTCGATCTAGGTCGAGCTCATGCAGCCAGCTCAGGTTTGGTGCATGCTAACGCTTTTAGCTAAGCGACTACAGTGAAGATTTCTTTTTTTAAAAATGGTTTAAATATTATCTTTCTTAAATTGATTTGGGATCTTGGGGCTTCTAGAGACTTCTAGAGTTGTTGTTTTGCTGTGAAGCTACAAAGCTTCACCAGACATGGGGGTGAGTAAATAAATATTACATTTAGATCTTCGGGTGAATTCATCCTTTAATCTCGGTCATGAACTCTTGTACAGATAAATAACTAAGGCGAGTCAGTGTTTTTGTTTTTACCAAAGTCAGCCAGTTTGAGTTCTCCTCTGTCGTTGATGAGCAGATTCTGGGGCTTCAGGTCTCTGTGGAGAACTTTCCGCCTGTGACAGTACGCTAAACCTCGCAGGATCTGGTACAGGAAAATCTGGAGACAGGGATAATTTTGATCAACAACTTCTCATAATATTTTACTAATATACATATTAGTAAAATCAGTTTCAAATAGTGGTGCTGAATAAAAATGATAGATTTTATATATTAGAGAGATTGTACATGCACTTTACTCAAACCTCTGTGGAATATAGATTATTTAGAAGATTGTTTATAGAAACAATACGCCAAACAGCCAAAGCTGAGTTTTAATGTGACGTTTAAGTGTTTTCAGTTTCTACATTTCTACAACATGCACACAAACACACACAGCTTACTCAGTTTTGTAAGTTTAAGGGAACACATTTCACTCTCCCCCCACACTGTCTAGGCTCTACCACCAGAGGGCACACTAACTGCACTAGTGTTGACACAGCCAACCGCAAAGCGGTGACAGTTGATGAAGTTGGCCGGGCCAGCAGGCAGCCTGCAGTGGCTCACCTTGACATTCTGCATGCTCAGGATGTTCCCGCAGTCGTCCATGTACTGCTTGAGGTCTTTGTCCTAGATGAGAGAGAGAGAGAGAGAGAGAGAGAGAGAGAGAGAGAGAGAGGGACTGTCAGAAGAGTAGAAAGGCTACAGGCACACCACCTGCAACAGTTGCTCCTGTATAATCCTCCTCTGCTCCACAGAGGGTCATGAATAATCATGATGTAAAATACATTTAATTTTAGCATCTGTGCACAAACAACACATGAGTCATGCAGGACGTGAGGGCAGAGGTTTTGTTGGTCTCACCAGGTACTCGAAGACCAGTGTGAGCGACTTGTCTGTGTGGACGATGTCGTGCAGCGTCACAATGTTGGCATGTTTCAGGTCCTTAAGTAACGACACTAGAAGAAAAAGAAAGAGGACACAGCTGTAACAGTGAGGATGTGATTTCATTCTTTTCGTTGACTCTGAGGTCTCCAGGTTCAACACTTATCCAGGCCCAGTGCGGTTTATTTCGAAAGCTTTAAGTGGAATCCAAAGAAAGCTTTATAGATTTAACTTATCGAGTGAAAAAGACAGTATTCAAAGAAAAACAAAACACAAGGACACAGAAAGCACAAGATACCATGCTGAAAACATTTCTCTCTTTATAAAACTTTGCATGTCTTGGTTCTTTCCTGTAGCTGGTCTGAAAAGTTTCACTCTAAACTAGCCACAATGCATTTCTCCTGGTGGTTAGCAGCCTGTAGCTTCATGCCCTTTGGTAAACTTATTTGCTGTCTGAGCACCTGAGTTCAAACATTTCATCAAGTGTTTTACTGACTGACCCAGATTTAACTAGTAAGTAGGATTGAATTCTCGCCAAAACTTTGTCTCATTTTCTGAGGAAAACACAGGCATTTTTTGTGTGAATTTACTTGTTGATAAACTGAGCAATATCATATGTATTGAAGCAAAGATGCCTTTTTAGTTTAGCAGTTACAGCAGTAAATGGAACATTTTTTACCTGCCGCAGTTTCTTTCAATGACTTTTTGTGCTAAAACGCAGTTTACAGTTGAGCTTCAGCAACATGACTAATTGGCCGCGATATATTTCCCTCCCGTCACTGCATGCAGTAATACCTTCAGTCCATTACTATTAACTAGATGTCCCTGTTTTTCCTGGGACAGTCTCCTTTTGGTGGCCTGTTCCCAGCTGGGGCTGTCCCCAGAAATGTTTCTGTTTTTAACTTTGCTTGAAATCCAGACTGCACAGTATAACAGTGTATTACATGGCAGAACGACGGGGCAGCAGAACCTGCCAGGTGGACGTCTCAATCAAGGGGACTGCTCGTATAGAACTTTCTCTACTAAAGACATGCTAGTATTAGAGAGAAGTGCTGTGGAAAAGGGAATCAACATCACCACGGACATCTGGAAATCACTTTGTTCTCACTTTAAAGAAAGCATACTGTCAAGAGCAACCGTTGTTCTTGTATCATATAATCTGATGAAAAGGATTGCCGAGCAATATATTGTGGTAGGTAATCACTCAATAAAATCACAAGTAGGACAGAACACCATTAACCATTCTAATAACTGGAGTTGGCTTCAAAGCTGCTGATTAAAAAAATAGAATCCACTAATCTAAGTGGATGTAGTTGTTGGTAAGTATGAGGTTCATGGAGCATCACTGCACGTTCATACCTTCTCTGATAGCCGTGCATGGCGCCCCCTCCTCATGCTCTAGCCTGATCTCCTTTAGCGCGACAAGGTTGTCCGTAAGCTTACTTCTCCCCTTGAAAACAGTTGCGTACGTGCCCTGGAGGAACAGGAGGAGAGCGACAGAGGTGAGGAGAAGTTCAGAAGCTGGACTGATGTGGCAGAGTCAGGCTGTCAAGGGTTAAAAGAAAACTATAAACTGGGTCAGTGTTTGTTACATAACTCATGATGAGAACTTTAGCACCTGTGAGAAAGTCGAGGTGAACTCTGAACACACACTCTCACGTACCTCCCCGAGCTTGTCCAGTTTTATGTAGGTCTCCAGTTTCCCAAATCCGATTTCTGACTGGAGGAGAGAAAAGGACAAGCAGCATTAATGAGGGTGGCATCTTTATTAGCACTGACAAGCTTACAGACACTACGACAAATCCTTATGACGGCCTCACGGCAACAGAGGGGGGATGTAAGGAGGTCACACGCCCCCAACCAACATCAACGATAATCTGTTGTGACAAAGGACTGCTGGCTTTTGGCTTCTGCAATGTGTTTGTTTATAGGGAAAGGAGGGTGAACTTTATTTGTAAACTCTGTTTAATAAACAAAACAACTGAAGTGCTTTAGAGCTCAAACTGTTAATTTGCAACTATCTTATACTAATGTAAGATAAAGTGGTGGTATTTTGCTGGTTCTTTGATTAATCCATTTGTTGTTTGGTTTATATAATGTCAGAAAATGGTGAAAAATGTCTATAGGTGTTGCCCAAAAGCTTAAACACTAAAAGAAGCTTCACCAGACTTCAAACTGACTCTCTGTCCAGTGTTAAGATCAGCGCCGAGGTCTGAGTAGCTCAAAGATTTTCAACAGGCCGAACACGTGTTGAGCAAAGATGTTCAGTGCTATCCAAACAACTCTGCAGTGGGAGTGTGTATGCAAATGCAGTGGAATGGGTGAGGCACGGTGTTTATGCCTCCCTCTGTTCTGCCTTCGACAGATGCACATTCAGAGTAAAACCACAAGCCAATTATTGAGGCTGCTGACAAAGTGAATACTGAGGTGCAATGTAAACACATGACAACAGGCTGAGAGGATGAGATTAGACAGTCTAAGAGGCAAGGTGTGAGCTCTCGTCCTCTCACTTCTGATTCTTGCTGCCTTTAAATAAAACATGGCTCTCACAGCTATCTTTATATGCCGCTGCCTCTCCCTGATCGCCTTTCTCCTTCTATTTCTATCATTTCTGCACGATTCACCTCCACTGTTGCTTCTCAAATTTAGCGCTGCTCACTCTCACACGTGGGAAGCGAGTACTGTACATTTACATAAGCACAGTTTGGAGGTATTAGCTCATAATTTTTTTAACATTTCACAGGGGAACATTTTGTTTCTCTCTACTGCACTCAGTAGTTATTACAGGTTATTATCTCCAGGATTTGGCTGAAAATTGCTGGATAAGAGGATAGTTAATTTGACGAGTTTATATTAAGGTAGCTCTCTATTTAATAATATTGGAGAATTAGACCATTGTGGGTAGTGATGACCTTTCTTGATTTGTCAGGTATTTAATAAACTTGCTAAAAACAGGCACAATTGTGACAACGATACTACATGAGGGAAGAGGTGCAGGTGTGTGCCAGGTGTGTAACAACAGGAAGTCAGTTGCTCCACTGTAAAGCCGGCAACACACAGACATGACTCAGTGGGACTTGCACTTTCCATCATGACTACATTTCCATAAATCTGCTTAGAAATCAAAGACAAAAAACAGCACTGCTTTCTGCTGCAGAATTTTCTAAACAATCATCATGTTTTTAAGGTTTACTCAGATCATAATAATCCAGTTATAGTTCTCTGTACAACCACGGGTACATTTTAAACAGGAACCGCTAATAGCTAATTCGGCATTTGTTTCCACTTGAAGAATCTAAGTCCAGTATTTACTGTCCTTTCAGCTTTGTTCTTGGTTTCCAACAACAACAAAGATATCTGGCTCTTTAGAAATTAAAGACTCAACTCCTGTGCCCGCCAGCTTGTCCCTAACTTTGTCTACCTGCTGTTTGCTGCCGAGCAGGTAGCATACAGGTGGTGTGCAGTGGGTTAAAGGCAGCATGAAAACTGCAGCCTGCTGGGGGCTGAAAACAACACGGGTGAAAGTGCAGCCCATGGCTATAAAACAAAACAATAAGGTGAAAGACATTAAAATACTCTGACCTCTTTCATATGTCATAAGACTTATGCTAATATGTGCATTTTGTTTGGTTGTCTATCCAAACAGCCAGTTAAAGAAAATGACCACAGAAGTAGCCTTGATCTCTATCTATCAATCTATCTATATGCACGGTATGTCAAAATTATGAAAATAAAAGTTGAAATTATGAGAAAAAATGTCAAAATTATAAGCTAGAAAGTCAAAATTATGAGATGATGTCAATTTTTCACTATGGGAATTTAAGTTTTCATCTTATTTTTTTATTTTTAACTGGCAGAAATGGGTTTCCATACAGATCTATCTCCTGTCAGGCCTATTACCACAGTCTACTTGCAGTAAGACACATTATTGAGCATCTATAATACTGCGCCTGTGGAGCTAGCTGGGAATCATTGTCTTCAGCGGGTAAATTGCTGACACAGAAGCAAGACAACAAAAGGACATTTCTAATTGTCCTCCTCTGTCTTATCATCACAGTCTCTTCCTCTCTCCGCCTTTTTTCCCTCAGTCTCACCAGTGATGCTCTGCGGGAACGCCGGCTCAGCGGCTGGTCGAAGGGCGGGCTGCTCAGCTGCAGCTTCTCCAGGTAACCGTCAGGTATCCGGATGTCGGCCGGCAGGGACAGACGTTTGTTCAGGTCCTACACACACACACAAACAGAAAAAACAACAGAGCAGTCAATTTAAAAACAGTGTCAACACGGTGTAAAACCCTGAAGAAACAGGGTAAACCCTCAGTAAACAGCGTAAACTATGAATAAATACTAATGATTGACAACAACATGGCAGAAACCCAAAGTACACAAAGAGAATTTGTAAGACACAGCCAGCTTCAGGCCTCATTGGTCAACAGAGAAGGCAGTGTGTGTATAAAAACATGTGTGGCAGCATGCGTCTATACAGTTTTGTGTAGCACACTTGTGTACATAATGAAGGCTGCCTGTGGAGCCTTTTAAGAGTTCGGGGTAAAGTCTTTCCCAGAGCACCAAAGTACTAAAGCATGATGCTAATGACTTGTTATATAAAATAAAACACACTCTCAAAACAACGTCTGGATTCTTCCCATCATGCACTTCCTCTATTTGTTAGATTACTGTTAATCCGTCCCCCCTCCTCTCTCTCTCTCTCTCTATCGAGTTGCTTTCAATCTACTTCCACTCCCTCTGAGGTAACACTGGTCACTTCGTAACACCCCGCCACTCCTCCCAAACAACCAAACAATAATACGGAACTTTGAACTTGATTTCAACAAAATGCTCATTGATAAATGTCTAACTGGAGGTGATTGACTTGTGGACGGGTTAACTGACCCTTCAACCTTTTATTCCAAGCGGGACAATGACTCAGCTTTTTGTCTGTGTGGTGGCCTTTAGCTGAAAGATTGAAACAGTCAGTCTCGCAGGAAGTGATGTTTTTATTACAGCTTGAGAAGGGAAGTTTGACAAATGTTTTAATATGCGGATGTGTCGCTGGCTCATGTAGAAGAATTGCTACTCTGATGAAAAATGTAACCAGATAGACTCGGCTGCTGTAAAGATTTGTTGTTTTGGACAAATTTTTAATGACCTTTGATTGAATTTTCTTCATGAACAAACAAAAGAACAATAATGTTTTGTACCAGATTTATGGATATTCATAATTTACACCTCTGTGTATACATACGAGGAGCTGACAGTGTTGTATACAGTGCCCAATAGTCATATTTCAGTCAAATTAAAAATATCATGTTCATAAATTACTTACAAAAGTACTAAAGTATGTATGTATATTCTACTTACTATATATACCAATTATCAGAATTGATATTCAGCATTTTTCTGATTATCAGGTTTTCTGATTATTAGTTTTTTTTAACTGATTAGCAATAAATTGAATAACTTTAAATGACCTATTTGTAAGAAAATTGATTTCTGAGTCTCATTCCCAACTCAACTCATTAAACGCTGATGCTTTGGGATGGCCTACAATCAATCCTACAAAATCCTTACATTTCAGAAGATGATTGACAAATCAATTTGCAAAATATATGCCTCTTCTTTGACTTGTTTAAGATCTAAACTAATGATGAAAATCCATTAATAAAGCCACAGAAATAACTCCTAGGCCGACATGATGTTTATCTGTATTTTTGAATGAGATTATATCCAGTGCTGGTGATCTGTTGTCTCTGTGCTGGCTCAGGATTGGTGGTTTGTCCCCAGAGGAAGCCATGACATCTATCACATGACCTTTGAAACCCCAACCACCCTCCAGTTGTCCAATCAACCCTTCCTAATCTGTTACAACAGGGGCCCATCTGGACCGTATTACAGTAATCCTTGTGATGTAATCCCAAAACACTGCTTCCTCTCCAGCGAGACGTACAATCCTCTACCTGACCACAGACAGACGGGATTTCCTTACTCTTCCTCCTCATCTTCTTCTTCTTCTCTGAGTGTCATTAAAGTGCAAATTGGTTGTCAACTATCAAATTAATCGCAAACTATTGTGATAAATGACTAATCTGTCAATTCTTTGAATAGTTAATATTTTATGGTTTTGATACTCCTCTATGGCAGTGAACTGAATATCTCTGAGTCGTAGACAAAACAAGACATTTGAGGATGTCGTCTCAGACATTTTTCATAATTCTCTGACATTTTATGGCTGAACAACTAACCGCTTAAATCAAGAAAATAATCAACAGATTAATTGTTAGTTGCAGCCGTACGTGGCATCAGCACAAAGACAAAGAATGAGGCCACACAGTGATTCACTGTTGGATCACTTCATCAACAAGAAGGTCATACCAGCACAAACAATGCACAGAGTGTTTTTGTTGGGCTGCTTGAAAGAATCAGAGTTCTTCACTGCTTCTGTACGCGCTTCTGTCCAAATAAACTTTTTTCTGGTTGTGAAACAGTCACAGGAAGTGTGGGGTGCACTGCTTGCACACACGGCGAGAGGTGATGTATCATATCTCTGTGTGTGGGTAACCCAAAATGGAGTAAGCTACATCTTTAAGGGTTTTTTGTTTTTTTTCTTCCTTGCAGTCTTGCATGCTCGGTTTGTCTGTGCAGCTACTTGTATCTGCTCGTAAATCCCCAGAGGTCCTGCAATCAAAACAGCCAATAAACACTGTCAGAGGGAGGGAAGTGAGTGTTCTTCAATCATAAGATCTTTCCTCACATGATTACCCAGCAGGTAGTGTGCAACATGTGGCTCACTGGCAAGATGTCAACATGAACAACACGTCCAAATATGTGTACAGTACAATTTTACATTGATTTAGCTGAGGTTCTTTTGCAGAAATAGGAAGAAACTGCATGTTTTCATCTGAAATTGGTCATGTTTTGATTGTATCTAAGAGTTAAAAACTATATTTTATTTTACATATGTGTTGTCGTTAATACACAGAAAAACAACATTCCTTTAATCCATCAGTATAGCTGCTGATACGATTGTAGGATGTGCAACAGACTTTACTTTACTGAGAAATTTGAGAGCAGTCCCTGGACTTTAGAGGTTTTTCAAGGCTCAAAACAGCAATAATGGAAATGGAAAAAACAAATCACATCAATCATTTTGACAGACATTACAGTATAAGCCATGATGTTGGTGGTGAGGTAAGTTTTGCATTTCATTTTCACTGAAAAAATGCCAAAAATTAAGACGATGTCATTTCTGCTGATGTGTGTAACAAACAAGCCTGTTCCATTTGTAGGCCAGGGACATCTCTGTAGCATCATAATGCTTCATTTATACTGGTATGTTGTGACAGATTTGACCAAGCCTTTGTCCAAAAAGGCTCTTGCGATCAGGATACTGCGCTTGCCTATATAGTGATTTCCGTAATATTCATAATTCCCTAATAAATTTGGAACAAAGCCGCCAATATGAGAACTGATTAAAAATCAATTCCCAAAACAGATGTTATGTAGGTGTCCTCTGAAAGTTTGAAGATAAACTTTATGAAAATGTGAATAAAAGTACAGAAGGTGTGATATCGAGTTCACTTTCACTCAGTTGTACTGACTCGTCAGCTGTACAACCTTAAATCCCATTAGTTTCCATTAAGGTGGATTGAGGGGAAGTCTTTGCTTTGTTGTGAAGAAAGAGAGAGATAAACAAAAAGTTTCTACGATCTTAATATCACGTCAGATCTCGTGTAAAAAACATATAAAGCACATGTTGAGATGTACAGTATTTTGACAATACTTAAAGTTTAAGATTTAAGATGAAATGTTTGATTATGTTGAACCCTAAACTAATAAAATAAGCATCAATCAACGGTGTCATTTTGTCCATCTGATTCCCTTTAATTTATACTGGGGTTGCGTTAATATGCACAAAATATCATATTCTGTAACAGACAATATTTCTACTAAGTTGTTTATATGGCGAATGAAATTTAACACTCTACTAATATTCCTGTTTACATGCAGCCATGCAAACTCAAAAATAAATGTGCCCTAACAAGTTGTTTATCAAGTCAAAATGTGGAAAAGTGGAAAGACTGGAGCTTCTTTTGCCATTTTGCTTTATTGCATCAAAAATACATTTTCTTCAAGGTTTTCTACAGGTGTTGGACTTGTTCGACGGTGGAAACAAAGGCTTCTTCATTCCTTCAACCAACTCCTTGAAAAGGTCAGTGTTGTGATCTTTGTCGATATCCAAGTCTTTCATTTGGTTTAAATGTAGGTGCGTTTTTCCGTTCAACCAGAAATGTGACCTTTTGTGCTGATCATGCATCTCTATCGCAGTCTAGCAAACTGTGGGCTAGTTTGGTTTGTGTACAGCAAATCCAATGAGATGGGCGAGAGGCCATGTGTCGTAAACTGCACATATACTGAATGTGTTGTATACATGTCCCAAGACTAACCCTAACCCTAACCCTCCTAAAACCCAAACAATATCCGCTAATCTTAAATGTCTTAACATGAAAATATACAGACAATCCAGAGGGAAAATGCTGGTTTTCATGAACGGGATTAGGTTCAGAATATTATCATATTTGGAACAATAGTGTGCATGTAAACATGGTCAGTGTCGGAAATCTGCAAAATTAAAGTAAACTCCATTGAACTCTCTTTATCAGTTACCGTTAGATAAAGCTGCGTCATTTCTCCTCTGACCTCACGCAACCTTTCATGTCTCCCTACGAGCCCGATGGATTAAAGCGCTCACTCTTGATCTTGTTCTGCATTTGTGTGCACGTCTGTCTTTCCATATGCTTTGCTGAACAAAACTCCATTGTCAAACCATGACAACAACCTCATAATTTACAATAGCTTACTTCTCTTCTCAAGTGTTGAAACCTTGATGTATTTGGAAAAATAACGCTGCACTGTAGTTTACACGCCTTGGATTAAAATGAATGCTTGTGGTAAAATGAAATCCCTCTTAGACAACAACCAAAAAAATAATAATCGCAGTGACAGAGTCTTTCCATAATGTGTTGACATTATGTAACCACCAGAGGAATGTGTGTCCATGTGTCTGTGAGAGAGAAAGTAAGTCAGGGGATTGGGTGGGTGGAGGTGGTGGCCACTGGGGAACCTTTGTTTAACACATTTCAAAAGTATGTTCAGCAACACAGTATGTGAAGTCACCGTATGCATATGTTTGTCCTGCTGAGATTATGTGGGCAGCTGAGGAGTTTTGCATGTTCATGACACACTACGTGACTACGCCTACGCCGAGTTACAGCACAAAGCTTTAATGCAAACATCGTTAAATATCATTTCTTAAAAGGGAAAAAAAAAACTCCATTGTCGAACGCTCAGGTTCTTTTGCTTCTCAGTGAATTAATCAAAACAAACCTTCAAAGACAGAGTGGAGGCTGAACCGCTGAAGCCAGGTAGGAACAGATTTGCCATGATTCATAACGGTAATATATTCACACATCCAAGCTTTTTAAGAGCAGCCAGTGACTCATATCCCACAACATATCCTCAATTTAAAAAGAGAAAAGTAAAGCAAGGACAATAACAAGTCTGAAAACTTAGCGAGACAAATCCCACCTCTGCAGAGATGCGTCTGTTCCCTCTGTTCCTCAGACAAACACCCGTGGGAGACTGCACCTCATCAGAGGAAGTCCCTGACGCCTGGTCACTCTCCCCGTCCGAGCCCATCTTCAGGTTCTCATGGACGATATCTGGGGAGGAGAAAGAAAGAAACATAGAGAGAGAAGAGAAAGATGAGAGGTCGAGTTTGACAGATGGAGCAGGGCAGGGCTCAGCACCGTCTGATGACTTCAGTAGGAAAGAAAAACACCCGCTTGGACAGTTTTACGAGCCCCTCTGTTCTTATCTCAGCTCGGCTGTGTCGAGTATACACACAACAAGTATATTAGGGATAATAAGTTTGACTGATAGATTTAATTTGTCTCGCTGCCACTAGGCCTTACAAGACAAACCCATACATCACACAAGTTTCCTGTGCCTAAACAAACACAGGTTTCATACATTTAACACACATTTCCTCCAGGCTTTATGTTTATATTAGGTAATGTTGTGAATTTAAATATTGTATCTTGGTCGGGAGTCGAGGCTGCTGGTTTGCTGAAAGTGTCCAAAGTCATTATTTTTAGTCTCAGTTATTAACAAATGGCTTATTGTGTGACTGACTGTAACACTGGAATGATTGTGCTGATATGAATGAGTGCGTCTCGCTGACCTACTCCTCGAGCAGTGGGCTTTTTGAGCACATGTTTTCACACATAACATGTCGCATGTGTTGGATCAGCTGACTCAGTAGAAATGTGTAAAACAAGGATTTTACATCTAGTTTTGAGAGTAAATCAACAACTAAATCCAACAGTTTCACATCCAAATTGAAGCAAAAAATCTAATACGGATTCTAATACTTGAAACAAAAGAAATTTCCTGAACTAAATCTCTGTTGGAAATCACAAGAAAGACAAATAGCAAGTGTGTGTGTGTGTGTGTGTGTGTGTGTGTGTGTGTGTGTGTGTGTGTGTGTGTGTGTGTGTGTGTTAATGTATCGATATGTTTACATAGACACATTATGAAGATTCACACCCAGCTGGGGAACTTGTGGGGTCCCCACAGGGTAATCCATTAAATTTGAGGGTAATGAATTTGTTTTGGTTTGGAGGTGCACATAGGCACATATAAATTATAGTTATGGTAAATCTCTAAGGGATGTAATGAATGTAAATGCAATGGCCTCTGTGTCATATCAAGATTGAATATGCAAATGATATGTTCTCTATCTTTGTGTGCCCTTTTATGTGTATATATACAGCACCATCATACTCCAAAGACCTGATAAGGACACTGGAGCACATGCAAACGCACTGATTATGATGTTTTTCCTAACCCTAACCAAATGGTTTTCGTGCCTAAACCTAATCAAAACCAAAGTACAGTGTTGATTGGGTTAGGGTAGAAACTAAAGAAATGTAAAGTTCCAACATAAAGAAATGTAAAATTTCAACAAATCTGTCGTTTGCAGAAAGATACATTGTCATAATTTACTCTGGCAACTGGGTGGTACGATGATCTCAACATTTTCTCAACCCTAACCCTTCACAAGTGTTTTTAGTTGCCACTACTCAGACATACTGCCAATGTTTTTACATGTGTCATGTTAGATCTGTAGGATATAGATTTGGTAATTTGCCCACTTTTGCCAGTGTCCAATCCGACCCCTGTGTGGACATATCCGTGCAGCCCACAATTTGTGACTGTCACAAGAAACATAAAAAGGACATTCATTTTGTGCACTTTACGTACTGTATTAGCCATCCATTTCTTGTTGTCCTATTCTTGTTAAGAAGCAGGTGCATACACTGCTTTTATTTTTTTCTGACTTTCTCACGTTATTCAGCCAAACACAGCAAACAAAGCAGTTTCTCTTGCTGTCAGAAATTTGGCGTCATGTTTTCTACTGCGCATCTGTGGAATATGTCTCGTTCCCCAGATTGCAGAGGACATTGACGCGCATGCACGTCCATGTGCAAGCCCGCAGCTGTCTGCGTCGATCCTGGTATATGATCAAGGCTTAAGTTTTGAGATGTGTGGGTGTTTATTCAGGGGGTTAAAGTGATCTTGAGCTTAGCATTTACTGTAATACTAAGCAGCATGTGAGGCAGCGTGTACATCTGTCAGCGCCAAGGCACGTCTCCCATACAGGCTGTATGTTCACTGATTGCTAGAGGAGTGTAAGGACCATTAGCATGTCAATTTCTCAGTCAAATCATCAAATATTTTTAACAACCCTGACTCATATGAAAGATGAGAAAGAGTTAACCCAACCACCACCCCAGTTGCAGATAAGTTAACTGTGAGCAAAAAATTGGCAATTATTTGTCGTCTACAGGTTTCTTGCATTTCTCCATTCCATTTCAGTTTTCTAATTTTTAATAATACTTGTAGCTTTGCTATTGGTGAACTGAGAGTACAGTTAAGTAAGCTCCAGCCTACTACCCTACTACGCTTTCGAGGCTGTAGTTTAAGCGTTGATTTAATTGCCACGCTGTCCACTGGAGATTGTTTCAGTTCAGCTAAAACATCACTTTGACATTTACAACATAAACTACAGAGCAATGGTGAACAGGAGCACAAGGGACAGATAAAGCTAAACAAATAAGTGAAAGAAAAGTCCATAGAGTCGCATAAAGATTTAAGTCTTTAAAGGCATTTGCAACCATGACAAAAATAATAAAATGGAACCAGAGGTGAATGAAATAGATGGGTTTAAGTGTGTCACTCCCAAAGGTCTGAAGAGGGCACTTAATCTCCATATGTAATGTCACCAAATCATTCCGCATCAGTTTTGTCAATCTTTTATTCATAGAAATGAGAGTTAAACAGAGAGACATGTTGGCTGGATATTCTTGTCCATACGCCTGTCATTTACATGTTCACACCATAACCACCCACACCCACTCAGTCTGTGTCTCATTTGTCCCTTCTGCTTCCACATTTTTGCACTTACGAGTGTCTCTGTGTGTGTGTATGTGTCTGTGTGCTGCTCTGTTTGTGTACCCATGTGTGTTGCGTGTATGTCTGGCTTGAACAGCTAATTCCCTCTGCCAGAAAATGTCCTGCAGCAAGAATTTGGACTTGAGAAAGTGTCCGCTGCTCTGTCGATATGTGACACGATGCCAAATTGGGCACGCAGCCACTTTCGATTAGCATGGTCCAACACTGCCCATTCACAGCTACTGCGCTGCCAGAAACTGGTCGAGAGTGCTGAGAGAAAACTGCATTTCACCAAAAACAAGTTTGAGATGCCGCAAACAAAAAGACACCACTGCCAAAAACTTGTCCAGAATGCTGCAAATAATGAAAACAATAGTACGAAAATCATAATTGGATATGGTGCTTCTCTTGCCAACCTAACAAAACTCCAAGTGTTGTTTGTTGTTTGTTTATTTACTGTTGGCTGACAATTAGTGAAAATTAGAGTGAATTAGTGAGAATTAATGACACAGTGTGTTGGCTGAAATCTCAATAACCCAACAAACATACTATTGATTTTATATGTTTAGCAACTTAAATCAGCTACAAGGAACTTAAATTTGTTGTTGATTCCGGTGGCCCCTGTGGACAAAAGCAGTATGAGCAGATAAATCTTGATCTGGCTGGCATGTGCCTTTGTTTTGTAAGCTATTTTTAACACTATTTTTCTATTTTGAAGTTTCAAGTCACTTCAACTTCATTGTGTACTGAAATGAAAGGAAACCAATGGCACTAATGTCTATTCAAATTCAGAAGAAGAAGAAGAAGCTACATGTCATCAAATACCACCCTCCCAAAAAAATAACTCAAAGTTTGTTTAGAGAGCTACAATTTTATAAAGAAATTAGATGGTATAAGATGATAATAGTTTGAAAAGGAAGATGGGCAGTGACTGCTCTCCTGACTTCATTGAGAAGTTCATCATTCATCATCATTCTACTGCGATGTTTGTGAGTTTATCATCCAGGGTCACACCCAGGTTCCTTGCCATTCGATTTAGTAGCATTGTGGTATTGTCAATGGTTGAGCTTTAGGCACTGCCTTAACATCTCTGAGGTGTCAAACAGACAAGTTGGCAGCAAAATGGTAGACAAGGCCTTGATAGTGATCAGGAGCAAGCGCCCTTGAGTGGAGGAGCAAGGATGTATGTTGAAGTTTTCTAAAATGGTTCAATCGTATTGTAAAAGAAGTGAAAGCAAAGCAATCTAAATAGTCCTGGGAAGGCCCGATGAGTGTCCCTCTCCAGTGTTGGTTTTGGATGCTTTTTCTGATTTTCTCTGTGCTTTTATTCCTCTTTTGCTCTCTTCAGTACTCGTCTTACTATATCATCTAATAAAGGATGAAGTCATTTTCCCTGCCCTTTACTTTCATGTATCTCTTTTCCATCCTCTAACTTTCTCCCTCCCTTGCTCTCAGCTCTCTCCTGTCAGTATTTTGGTGCCTCGCTCTCCTTCTCTGCTTCCTCTCCCCTGTTCCTTTCAATTGTGCTGCCAGTATTTAGGGGCCTGGTTAACAAGCCATTTAAGCCCCATCTTCTCTGCTCCCTAATCACGCATGCAATATTCATACATAGTTGTCACTCACGCAGACACATTAAGGCTATCATTCCCTCTCCGCTCAGCTCTTCCCACTCCTTTTTCTGCTCACCCTCCCTAATATCCTCATCTTCGCCGCTCTCCTTCCTCCTCTCCTGCCCACTCTCATCTTTCTGTCTCCCGCTTCCATTTTCTCCGACTTCCTCTCTGCCCTCCCTCGCTATCACCCATTCAATCCCCCGCTCTATACCCATCTGCGCATATAGAAAAAGCGAGACATCTTCAGTCTTTTCATGCTATCGACTGAGAGGGACTGTGGTGAAAACTGTTTATCTTTTCATAGAAATGCTATGTGCAGGATCTGCTTATTAATAATAATTTGGTGTAATTCAGTCATGATGATTCATTCTAATAACAAGTATGCCTCTCACATTCAAGTATAAACCCGGAGGACCTGCTTGGTGTTTTAATTTGGGGGAATATGGAAGTCTGCATGCATGATTGCCTGCAAACTCTATTGTAGATACAACTGCTACAAGAATCGGATGAAATGGGACTTTAAAAACAAATCAAAGCTCTGCCAACATCTATCTATCTATCTATCTATCTATCTATCTTGAGTTACACTCGGGTCTGAGTCCAGTCGCAAATTTCAGGACTGGAGAAATGCTTGACTGACACTGATAAAAGACTCCACCTTACTTTGATTTAGTGTTCCTTACTTGAGGCTTACTTGAGACAGGCGGGACTGAAATGCAAGACACACAGGCAGACAAGTACCTTAATGAAAAGCAAGTTTAATAACAAAAGCTAAACAAAGTACAACTGAAAAAGCAACAAACAAACCAAAAGCAAAGTATAAATCAAAAGGCAAAGTACGAAATCCCAAAACACATGATGGGAAGATGAAACAGGGAGACACAGGAACATTAGGACTGAACAGGCGAGAACAGACGAATTGACAAAGACAGAGGGGAAGACAAGGACCTGAAAACACAGGGGGTGATTAGTAACAGAACACAGGTGAGGAGCAAAAAGGTGGCAAAACAGACAAAGGGAGGAAATGAAAAGCAAAACAAAATAAAACAGGAAATGACAAAACCAAAAGCTCAAACCATAACAGCTTGACTTGAGCCAGATGACTCTCGAGTACCTGCTTTTTCTAGATAATGACAAGTTATGCTTTATTCTTTTTTTTAAACCTGATTGGGCCCAACACAGAAAGGTTCGTAGCTAACTTTTTAGCTAACTTGCTGGTTGGTCAAACGTTAGCTAGAAGGTTAACATGAACTTTAAGCTTTGTTAGACTTGGCTTCCATATCAATCATGCATTTGATTGAGAAGACATATTGTAAATGTAAAAAACAATCGGAGGCCTGATTTGGAGACATGCAGACATGTTACAAGCTAAACTGACATGTGACTTGCTTCACCTGAGTAATTAACTTGTTGATTCTCACCGTGATACCTTGAAGATGAAGGAACTGAGACTTGCTTGCGACTTGCACATGTGAATATCTGTCACCTCTGCCATCTACAACAGTATACGTGCACATCTCAGTCCCAAACCATGGGCATTAATATGATGCTAAAGCAGCTACCACTCCTCTGGGGAGGTTTTGAATCTGGTTCATGAACCAAGAAGGCCTGTGTTGTAGTTGCCATTTGAATGGATGTTGTTGATTGGGTTGAGGTCAGGGAACAATTTCTTACACGAGGACACTGTGATGTTGAAACACCTCAAACACCAAATTTGGCAGGACATGTCATCGTATATCAAAATTTGCAGTTGGCATTTTGCATTCTTCAGGTATCCTTTACACAAATCCAGCACTTGGCGTATTGCATATTGATCTCAGGAAGCCCATGTGAATCCAGAACTCTCACGCTGACCGTGCCTGCTGAGGCAAACTGGAACTAGCACGAGCACAAACATGCTGGCTATCATCAGTCCAAGTTCCCTGTGTCACAACAACTCCTCAAACTTCCTTCTGTTTTCTTTAAACTGTGTTGTTTACACCCGTCTGCAATTTGTTCTCATGTATTTTTAAGTAGTATTAAAGATATGGGAAAAAGTCTTGATCTTGATTAGCTTGATTGTCACACAGTTTATTTTGGGGAGTTTATATTTCAACAGAGGAGGTTAAATAGATGTAGATGTTTCTATCACAACTAATACAGCTGCGATAGCTCCCTCCATTTTGTCCATTGTTATATTGTGCTTTATACAGTGATTGCCCAAAGTTCGAAGCTTGCAATCGGTCAATGATCGAACTGTGAAAAGTTGAACTCGACCTGACACATTGGCACAGATTTATTTAACCCCTGCAAATAGTCCACCCAGTGAAATTAAGTGATTTTTCTGCAGAATTTAATAATTTTCATCATCATCATCATACGAAAGAACTTGGATAGAACGGAGGCATTGTTCATTTTATTAGCAAAACATGCTCCAACTAAGTCAAATCAAAATATCTGCTGAGAAAAAGGTCTACTGAGATTGCACAGCTGAATGCCTGATATTATGCAACTGTTGGCCACGTCTGTATGACTGTCTGTCTTGAAAGATGAGGTTTTCTAAAATAGCTTACAGAGTTGGAGCTTTGAGCTGTAAAATTGAAAACTGATATGGCAGCTGTGTTGCAGTTAATTTACCGTGTGCAGATATATTGGGCTGCTGTTTTGGGGGTTCAGGCTCACTTAATTGGTGAAAATTTCTCATTAATAGCAATATGCAGACAACTGTGCAAGCTAATAAATCTCCCTCACTCACTCAGTGCTTCTTGCTGCCTTGTTCAGTCGGCAGTTCGTTCTCCGTTTACGCCACATTGTTAATCAGCATGAGTGTGGATGGGTATCCAAATGCAATCACAGACAATTATACTCCGTGCTGTGCTTGTGTGCGTGCGCTTCTGTGTGTGTGCATTTGCGTGTTCATTTTCGCCCATTAGGAAGTGACGCACTGATTAGCCATCAACTCTCATGCTGCCCGACTGCCAGTCACATAGACAACAAACAAAAAGACACACACACACACACACACACACACACACACACTGCGACTCAAATGATTATTTTCCTTTAATTGTCACACAGCACGAGAAAATACACACGGAATGTACCCACGAGATGTACATGCACATTATCTACATGAACAGCTGTCTTGTTGTTACTCTGACAGCCTGATTAACGAAGG
>OMLP01044317.1:0-16621 GCA_900302685.1 Spondyliosoma cantharus
CACAGCCCAGCGGCTCTTCCTGTGACATAATTTGGCCTCTAACAGTCGGCGGCCGCCTGGCACAGCGGCGCGACGCGTTTACCTCGTTCCGCAATCAGCACGGACGTCTCGCATCTCACAAATCAAAAATGTCTGATTGATGGCTGGCGGTTAAGACGTCTGTTCCTGGGATTTGCTGCTTTCAGACAGTTTTGTTTTGTAGTCGCACTGAATTCAACCGATTTCCGTTTGTTTAAAAATGGACCGATGCGCCTTTAACAGGCAGTAAACGGTCAGGTGACTTGGCAGAAAAAATGCTTTGATGCAGAAAGCAGCCTCTGCGCACACAATAGTCGGCGTAGTAAAAGAGAACAAGAGGAGCCGGGGAGAGAGAGAGAGAGAGAGAGAGAGAGAGAGAGAGGTAGACGCAGGGTTCACAAATAGCAGCGTTTCGTGGGAGGAGTCAGGGTATCGAAAAACAAGGAGAAAGACGGATGAAAGCAGCGCTGCGGCCTTCGCGCTGCGCCGTCTGACTCTGTATTTATGTAAATACTGGGAGTGCTTGTTGAAAACCCCGGGGGCTATTTTAATCTTCTGTTAAGGTCAGAGCACATGTCTGTGAAAACAACAATGGTCATCACACAGGCCCATAAATTTGACTATCGACTACCGAAAATAGCACAAGTGCTGTTTGTTTTACATGCCAAGAAACTAAACTAGCAGTGAAGAGGATTAGGGAGCGACAGACAGGGAAATTGTCCCCGAACGACACATGAAGGTTTTGGATTAGTTGCTACGTCACCTTTTCCCCATCGACAGGACAACAGCGTCTGAGACACTGACGAGGTAGATAATGCCCTTTTTCCTTTAGTGCCTGGCCCACAAATAGAATCCGGCGAGTTTCTACGGTAATTGTCTCTGTTTTGTGCTGCAGCTTCAAAAAGGAAAATCAGAGCGGTCATAGTGACAGAGAAAAGTCTCAAATGAGCGTTACTGTGCCGCATGCCTCACAGGGATGGGCAACAGGGGTTCATACTAATGAATCTTTACCTATTTCAGGATCTGTTTTTTTTCTTCTTCTACCCCACTTGGACCCGGACCGGGGCTGGATGCCCGAGGAATACCCAGGAGAGGACACAGTATCCTATTGTGCGTTACAAAGAAGTCTACAGGGAGCCGCGGGGAGCTGTTTTATCCCCCCCCCCCCGCGTACGTTTGTCGGGGTTCATCTCTGGTGCCAGTCTGCTGACGTGCCCCTTTTCCTCACACCGAGATCTCGATCGTCTGATGCAAAGAGCCGAGATGCTGTGTCATCCTTCAAGGAACTGGCCGTGACTCAGTGGTTCTTCTGACTGGCCAGGGAGGAGTCTGCGTCTTCCTCAGTTTCAGTTCCTTCTCTGTCCGTCTCCGTCCTTTTCGAAAATAGCTCTAACTCCAGGTTCAGAGGAATAACAGAGGCAGATTAAACACTGGCCTTTGCAAAATATCTCTAACTCGACCTTTGCCCGACTACAAAAAAAAACATCCGTTTTAACGTCGTCAGTAAAAGTTTGCGCGTAACAGAGCAGTGGGTATTCTGTTTCCCCGTTAAATAACCAAAAGGTTGGGACGATGGTTATCACGCATTCTTTTATGCAATTTCAGCACCGCACCTTAACCTGAAGGCAGAGTTTGAAACAAACTGCAGAGGTTTACACAGGGAAAAGGCAAGCGTGTCTGGGTGAAACAGATGTTGGTATTTGTTTTTCTCTGAAAGGCAGAAAGCCAGAACAAAAACTAAACTGGCAGATCAACGAACTTCGTAGCATGGTTTTGTGTCCGTCCATGCTGCCACAGTAATCTTGTCTATCATGTTTTGTTTTGAATTGTCTTCATGGAATATGGTCTGTGCAGATGATAGATCCATCATCACAAAGCAAAGCAGTGAGTCTGTTAAGCACTTTGGCGAGATTTTGGAAAATGACATCTGTCTAATAGCAAAATAAACGAGCATAAATCTCATTATGTTCCTTCGCACGAAGCGATTGTACCCACTGATAGTACTAGAATCATTTAGTTGGCAGAATGTTGATTCGATTCAGACAGTAATGTTTTGGTTTTTTTTCTAATTGCAGAGGGTGACGTGGCTCCAGACAGCGTTTTTTTTTTTTTAAAAGGCATCCTCCCCAGGGAACTGGTTTCAGATGGTGTTTTAGAGTATTAAATCCCATCTAGCACCATTTGAAATCGGTGTTCTTGAGCGGGAACAGACTGCAGGAACGACGACCTCGCTCAGCCAAGCCTCGGCGTTCAGTCGTGAAAAGGTGACAGCAACGTGTCCGTCGGTCCACCGAGCTCAGCTCTCCACAGCAGCTTTTACACTCCAGCCATCAGAAGAAAAGAAAGATAAGCCCAGCGTCCCCCGAGCTCCCGATCGCCCTCTCACCAAGGCTGACCGTTTTCCTCTGGTGTTCAGAGTTTCCATCGTGTCTAGCACCATTTGAAATCGGTTACAATGTGGAGGGACCGTCAACGTTGAGGCGTTTCACCTCAACAGTGGCATCATGAGGTTCCTTAAAAGTACCAGAAGATGGCAGCATTGACCTGCCGTCCACGCTCTCATCCGAGACCACCGCCGAGTTCTCTTTCAGGAGCACCGAGGCGGTGACGATTCTACCAGGATGACCCTGATCAGGTTCAACAAATTCCATTCTGCATTTTTTAAGATTTCAGTCTCTGCTTTGACAATCAGCCTCTGCCGCCCCCGGCTACAGTTATCTCGTCCTGTTCGTTCTTCAGGGAGCAGATGATAAAGAAAGAGATTGTCTGTCTGTTTTTTTTTTTCCTTTTAATTAAACACAAATTCTTACCTCACTCCATACTTTGTTTACATGAATAAAGCAAAACTGGTGTCAGTCGTATCACATTTCATTTATTAATTGATCTCCATTAAAGCAGTTTCCTTTCTTGCCCCTGATTTTTTATTTAAATGTTTTATAGAAATGTAAAAAAAAAAAAAAACAATAAATTCAGTATGTTTTTTTTTTTAATAATTTGATTGTCACCTACACGTCACCTCTGTTTGGTTTTATGGAAGAGAGAAGTTTGTCTTCGCTACTGCAGGTTGTCACTGAACCATTTTCTAACCAGAACAGCATCAACACCAGGCCCGGAAGTCAGTTAATACAATCAAGCCCAACCCAATATCAAACTCGCTCTGTCTCACCTGATTTTACACCGTCCTTAACTGCTTAACCACATTTCATGCGTAGATAACAGCCACTTAAATACACAATTTTCTTTTCATCGAGATCCATGCGGCATGCCCGAGAAACTCGTTGTTTAAAGTAAGTGAGGAAAAACAATCCTGGATCTGTCCCTTTCTCCAGATCTGCAGTAACTTGTAATGGGGTTTTTATTCTAGGCTCAGATCCATCCAAGTTTCATGGAAATCCGATTAGTAGTTTCTGTGGAATCCTGCTGACAAACCAACCAACCAACCAACCAATGGACACGGGTGAAAATATAACCTCTTTGGTGGAGGTAATTAAAACCTGTCGCATTCTCCGAAACCCACTTCACAAAGGAATCTCTTCAAATCTTTTGTTCTTCAAGTTCAATTTAATTATAGCATGTAATCTTTTGATCCACACCTGCCTGATGCTTTCATAAACCATTACGTGTGGAGACTGGATGAGGGAAAAAGGGCCATTATTATAAATAGCCTGATATAAAAAAAATTTAAAAATCAAGCTTTCAGCTGTGGACCATGTTACCCGCCACGTTTCACGTGGCCGACATGCACATTAACGCAGCTGTCTTTTTGAATAAACGAGCACAGAAATCTTAATTAAAAATCTATGAATGATTGACCGGCACTGTCGAGGTTAACAGCAGGTTAACAAAAAAAGCTTTTACACTCAGTTGTCGGTATACGAGGTGCTCCCATCCGTCCAATCCAACCGTCCCGTGATCAATTCTGGTTTCACCATGTTCAGATTCATATTGAAACTTGCATTTAGAGAGGTGTTCGTCCAACCGTATGATCGTTTTGTGAGTTTTTGGCGCACTCGATCTGCACTGCCTTATGCCAACAGGTGTTTCTATCATTTTGTCTATCACATCTATATCAATGAGGGGTAGGATGAAAAAACAGAAACACCTTTCCCAGTGTCACGATACGTGTTTGAGCGTAAACACATATGCAAAAAGTCCCATTTCAGTTGATATTTTGACCATTTTGCCGCTCTACTCTTTAGCAATCATTCACAGATTCACAGCCATCACGCTAAACACAACGTTTGACGCTGCCGAACCCCCGGAAACTGAGAAGCCTCCTCAGGCGTCTCGGTTGCTTGTCTGACATTTCCTCGTACTAGACGGTCTGTGTCGCCCACCAGAGCTTTATAATGTCTTCTACCTGCTGACCTTCTCCAACAGAGGGAATAGTGTTATGGAGCAAAGTCAAAGCTGAGTTTTAAAAGGCACAACATGCTCTCCGCCCCCAGCATGACCTTATTTTTTTTATCTCTGATGTCTGCAGGAGGCCACCCGGGCAAATGTGTATAAGGATTTATTCATAGCAGAGTGCGTTGCTATATTAACATCAACAAGAACACATCCATTCGTCAGCCACTGTACTTCCACTTTACAGAGAAAAAATGAGTCATAAGGAGTGCCTCCATTAACCGTGACATCACCAGCTGTATCGTCAGATTTTAATCCACCCTGTCCCGCTCGGGCTTGCCGTGCCTGCCTCGCCGTGATGTGGTCACGTATGACTGGTATCTTTGGCCTGATGAAGTTACATTTCCTTTAACCTCAGCAGATGTGGGAGGAGGACCGGCAATTACAATTTTGGATTGGTCACAGCAGGCCTGAATATTAGAAGCACGAGTTGGGATAAATATAGGAAAATACTTTAGGGCGAGACTATGGGACTTTTGAGAGAAGAAACATGATTCTTACTCGCTTCCGAATGAAAGTTGATTTAATAAGCACCAACGCACAGCTTTTCTCTACTCGGTGCTCTCAGCTGCAGTTGGTCTGGCGTGACCAGCGGCTAGCGTTCTTCTGGTCCTGGTTTGTATGACAGGTCATCCGACCACATCAGGAAGCAGAAGAGTGCAGTAGCTGATCCAAACGCCAATGCTTAAAGGCGAGGGGCGAAAAGCTCCCCTGCACATCTGGCTGTGCGAAGTGAGCGCGACCACTTGATGGCTTGTTTCTGAAAGCTGCAGGCGCCACTGTCCACGTCTCCTACAGGCGCACAACATACCCGTTAGCATCTGTGTGTGACGTGCAAAAGCCTTGCAAATGGCAGCTTGGTTAGGTTTAGGCAAAAAAAAAAAAGGAAAACATTTGAGACGTCTGATTTCACACGGAACAAGAATCATCTCCTCGGTGAAAGTCCTGTGTCGGCTGGGACGGTTGCCCTCAATGTCTCATATTGTCGCGGATAGGTGGAAGGTACCCTTTAGCCCTTCATCCCGATGCTATGAGGCGCCAAGGTAGAAGAGATGCCAGGAGACGCCACGTGACAGAACAAGTGGTATTTGATGCCGTGGGAGGAATAAAACCAGGCTCCACTAGCTCCTTAATGCTGCATTTGCTGTTATTCTGTAATAAGTACTCGTGGCTGAAGGGGCTGCTCAGCAGAAAGGCTAACTTAAAACAGACACTTGTGGTTTGGTCCTTAAAAACAAGAACCAGCTCATAGTGAAGCTCAACACCGAAGGATTATTAACGCTGTCACTGTCTCATCATGTGCAGTTCTCTTAATGATGTTCTTGGCCTTAAGTTCACGTGTTCTTTAACCGAAGAAGGCCGCACAATTACAAATAATCATCCATACGGGTGAAGGTGCTCACGCTAAGGGCAGCTCTATTAAAAAGGATGTAAACATTTACTTTGAGACCACTGCCACGCTGATGGTAGGGTACTCAGCGCTGAACATCTGGATCTGGTCTAACGCTGAGGCCTCGGTGGGAACCGTTTATGTCTTGTTTGTCTTCAGCCGAACGATCTCCATCCGCCCTGCTTATGAGAGCAACTCCAAAGACGAGCTTCAAGTCTTACAGTTTTTCCGGTTTTTTTTTCGTTTTTTTCCCCCCACACAGCAAAGTCTGTTGCTGTCATGACCGCTCTCACCACGCCGACCACATTATATGTAACCATGTCAAGGGTTTATAAAAAAAACAAAAAAAAATCACATGAATCACGAACAGCATGCCACAGACGGGGGCTCCGGGTTTACTCTGCGGTGCCACATAAACACGAGCTAGCCTGTGTGTGTGTGCGGTGTGATTCATTTTGTTGTTTACCTCGCGTGTAAAACTGCATCACTTCCTCTGAGGTTTCCCTCCCTGCGGCGAACGCTCGACCACGCGGCTGGAACAGGATGAACCGGAGGGTCTCGCGCGCGGCTGATCGGAAGAATTTCCTCCTCTTTGTGCTCTGACACGCCATCGAGACTGATAGTGGGATCAGGATCTCGAGCGGCCGGTGTCATGGGAGCCGGCTCAAAAGTCCAGCTGTGATGTACTGCGTCTGATTGAAAACTTCCTGAAAGAGAAGAATTGATGTTCATCCTCGTAAAGACTTCAGATTTATCCAACCCCGTCGCACTTTTTAAATACATTTTAATATGCACCATCAATCTCTATACTGGATGTATTGAAACATATAGTCAGAAGCACGTCTAAGGAGTTTCTCTTATTACAGGAAGGTGATTTGTGGATAGCTTCCTGCGTTTTTTTTTAGTAACACACTTGCAATCATCAGCAGACAAGATGGAGATGCATCTATTAGGGAAGCACCAAGCCGTTAGATATGATGCCGTATGGTTGTGTTTTGGCTTAATAGGTTTCCTTCCCTCGGCGCTGAATCGCTCTTCATTTCTGTCATGAGAAGCTTCCAGCTCCCTTCCAGCCTCGTCCGGCCCGCTGTCATCAATATCTGTCGCAGCTGCTGTGTGCGCGGAAAACAAGGGAAAGTACCCAAATGGTGGAGTACAGTGATTCATCGCGGCACGGACGGTATAGTGAGTGTACAGTGTGGCCTCACAGAATAGTGAGGCGGGCGAGGGTCAACAGCAGGAAGGAAGTCCAAACAGGAAAACAAATCCAGAGGGGCAAAGCAAGGCAGGTAGGCTGGTGATAAACAGCAAGCAGGTCAAAATACAGATTACTGCTGGGAAAAGAATGCAGATGTTTGCAACTTACAGGCCAATGGATGTGGTGCAGGTGTATGTGATTGGCCGATGAGGGAATGATGTGCAGGTGCATGGGAAGGGAAGCCCGGGTGAAAGGGGGAAAGTCAGAGGGGAGAGGGGTCTGGGAAATGGCAAATATGGCTGAAGGGGGGGGCAGAGAGGCGGCATGAGCAGGAATGTACACAAACGAGGTGACACTGTGACAATATCCTGAGAAAGACTTATTTACGACCTCGTGTTACACTTCATTTTTATTCCCCGTGTCGCATTTCTTCATTTTAGTACATTTAAAGGGTGCAACATGTAAGAGTTGGCCACCTTGCAAATTCGGATCTGCAGTGACCGCTAACTTAAGCTACCCTTAACTAGTTAGCTCAGTTAGAAGTGCAGGTAGTGGATCGTACGGGGAGCTCAGGGACCAGGTGAGAGTCCGGACCAGGCTGGCTGGGGCTAGCGTGTTAGCATGCTAACTTGAATAGATATCTCGGCGACACATTTCAAAAATAATAACATGAGAAACTGATATTTCTTAACATTCTGTTGATAATTTGAGTTAATTTTCTTATGTTTTCAAATAAGATTCTTACACATTGCCCCTTTAATTTATGTGTAAAAAAAAAAAAAAAAAGCTTTTATAACCACACTTTGGTGTTTTTGGACTATTTCACTGTGCACCATTGAAAGCATGTCACATTGTGTTATGTTATCCAAGTGCAAAAAGGGAATTCCTGTAATAGGATCTCCACAAAGAGGGACAGACATTTCATTATTGTGTTCTTGTCCTTCACAAACAGGATAGGGATTCATGGAGGTCCAGTGGAAAACCAGCAGGTGTTGGCTGAAATATTTCTGTTGTCATGTAAAGATCTCATAACTCCACTTGTGTTGATTCTCATATTCTAATTCATGATTATGTTGAAAAAAAGACTTATTAAAGCCTTTTTAAAAACAGCCGGACACTTTTCAAAAATGCCTGAAGGGCGTTCAGCATTAGAACAAGTTCTTTAAACCGGACCATTTGGAGATACATGTTTTCAGACCGTGATGATTCCAGTCAGGATGGGTGTGGTGCTGTAGTTCTCTGGAAAAACAGGGTTTGAAAGAGGAGGAGGAATCAATGCCTCCAATCTGTGAGTGGAAAGCCGACTTGCTGAAACAGGGAGGACACCCAGCATACGTCCTGCTATCACTCTTCACTTGTCTCTTCATTTCCTGTGGTGAGGCCGCGTCTGACTAATGACTGCTGAGGCGACAGGAGAGGACCAGTAGAGCTGGTTAGTCATGATACTATTCAGACACAACGCTGACGTGTTTATGCGTACATTGTCTCTTCCACCATGGTTGCAAAGCCGGCTCACTGACCCAGAGGGTGGCGTGTATTGAAGCAGAAGTTACTATGTTGACTCAGGAGTGATTACGCACTTGGAGAGATTGTCCTGTAATGTATTATTTACATGCTTTGATCCCTTTTGTTGTGAGGTTCTATTTCAAGGATGAAGCTGGTGATGTAACCCTTTTCTGCTGATGTAGCGCTTCAGTTGGACAGTCCACCACTTTGGCCTACGCTGAAATATTCTTAAGAGCTATTTGATTGATTATGATTCGCAAAAGAAAAATAAAAGAAACAGCATTGATTCTTCCTCCTCTTTTAAAACCATTTTCCCCATTGCACCATCGCAGCGCCACACCCGCCCTGGCTCAAGCTGTGTCACCACTGCCTTATGGTTTATCTCCCCAACATCAAGTTTTATTGTTTCGACTTGTTTTGACACTGAATCATTCAGGCGTTTTACAGAGTGTAAACTTGTCTCCGAAAAGGGTTTCATAAGCACCACAAACAGCTGAATGATGAATCCTCCGGACTTCGGCGATCCTCTGAATTTTCCTCGATGATGAAATGAGGCACCGTGAGGTGGACTTCTGTTTTCTCAACTGTGAAGTCTTGACAAGTGACGGGTTGAAAATTCAGCACAGGCCTCAACGACGTTCGCTCGAGAATGATATACTTTAATACTTTGGTGATTCCTTTACTCTTCGCCTGTCATCACCAGGTGGACATCTTAATTGACTAGTTACCTGTAAATCTAATGACATTCTCATCCTCAGCTGTAGTTTTTCTTCAGCGCCAATTAGCAAACGGTGGCATGCTAACAAGCTAACCTAAGCACAAAGACGTGTTAGCACTCAGCTCAAAGCACCGCTGTCATTTCATTTCAACTAAATGTAGCCAAAACAGCAACGGAAACTAAATCTGGAGCGTGTTATTGTAGTTGAGTGGGTATCAACTTTCGATTTGTTTACAGTTTGGTTAGATTTAAGGAACTAAAATACTTGGTTAGGTTCAGGAAAACATGGTTTAGGTCAAAACACACCTTTTCACAGGAAGACTTCTCCCGAGTGCATATTTTTCTGATATTTTTCCCTAAGTTGCAAAGCTATGAGCTACACAATGTTACTGGTCAGCTTCAATGATGGTCTTGGAACTATCAGAGCCACTAGCATGGAAGTAGACTCATAGCCTTACTCCACTGTATTAGCTGTCTCTCAATCTCTTTTAACACTCGTTCCCAGTCTCCAGCCAATTCATCCCATGAGTTGAATAATCAAAAACGCTTGCAAATATGGACTTGCACTTAAAAAATAAGCTTAAATCATTTCCTATAACAGATGGGCGCGCTAGGTTTTTAGCAATATAAATTAAACTGGAGTAAATTGTGTTTTCTGGGGGAACTATTTTCAGCTGTGGATTTATCAAAAAAGAGTATTTAAGGCACCGAGATGGTTTAGTCTACATGCTTTTCACTTGAAAAAAAATAGTGTCCGCAGTCATTGTAATCTAGGAACATGTAATCTGGCGTAACAGTGTATCTCAGCGATGTCTTTTTAATAGTGGCTCCAAGTGAACAACACCATTAAAGCTTTCCTCTTTTCTTTTTTTTTCTTTTTCTTTCCGGGAGCCGGCTATGGAGGATGGCCGATGACCTCCACAAACACCGCCACTGTTGTCAACGTTTCTCTGAGAGTTAAAGGCAACCCCCGCCTCCTCTCCAATAATGCACTGTCTGTCCACATAACTAAGACGAATAACTACCAGGATGAGTGCATATCCTGTTTATGGCCGTGTTCTTCTGTCCTTCCAGAAGATTTCACAAGTCAATAAAAGGATCTTTTCAATCCACTTAAAAGTTTTTTTTCAAAATCATATACAACGAAGGAAAATGTCCACAAAAATGATTTACTGAAACATGTAAGTTCTTTTGAAGTAGACACAAGAAACCCTGTCTTTTGATCGCAAGAAAGGCACAGTCAGGCCTCTGGCACGACAGCAGACCAGAGTACAAAGAAACAGTGGAGCTACATTTTATTATGGGGTTTTTCTCTGTGCTGGTCCACACCCCTGCTAGGATAATGGCCTGGTCCTTCACTGCTGCCCTGATTGTGAATGCAAACGCTGAAGTTTTTTCTCCTTTGAGGCACAAAAACTTTTTAAAGTGAGAACAAAACCTCAACGTCTAACTCTTTCGAACGGAGGCTTCAGTCTTTTTATGTCGTGTTTGACATTTTCTACGTGAAATCCTACAGTTACAGTTTAACATACAATGATTTATCTTCAGCAACGTATCAACAAAACCAGCTTTATCCAAGCGGAGAGTGCAAGTTTCTGCTCCGTCGGCCCATTCATTCAAGATCAAAAACATTCTGATCACTTCCCTGAGAATGCTCCCCCCCACAAGTGATACAGTAGTTTGCGTTACACGGTTCATTGATGGCCGGTACTCTGTTGCATTGTTTTTTGTCACGGAAAAAGGTTTCCCATTATTTTGCTCAGCCAGCTCGCGAAACAATAGACAATGACGAAAAGAAAGTCAGGAGGCGAAGAATGTGGCTGATTGTATCTTTATCAGCCGCCGTTTCACTCCGCGAACTGAATTAACCACATTGTGCGCCCTCTTGAATCCCCCTTTTTTCACGAGTCTGTTCTAACAAAACAGCACATTATTAACGCGTAAAGTTATGCCTTTACGATGTCTTGAATAATCTAAATTGCATACAGCGAATACCGCAATACTTATTCACACAAGGAGGCAATGTTACAAGTGTTTTAATTTCAGTTTACAACATAAATAATGTACAAAATAGCAAACTATGGTGGCACGAGCTATTTACAATCGTTAAAATAATGTGGCTTTAAAAAAATACATCGTAAAAAAAAAAAGTGCTTTTTTTCATCCTTAGATTTAAATTACGTTACTTATACATTGGATTATCTGCCATTTTAAGTGCATTAATATTAAAGTGAGTTTCCCACATCGACTCCGAGAGGCGCCGCTGCAGTGTGTTGGCGCGTCCCCGCCGGCTCCCAGAGGCTGTTTATCAGATAGGACTGGTTCCATTTCCAAAGCTGGTGTCGACGAGAAGAAATGAAGAGGAGAAATGTTTAGGTTGAGCTTCATTCACGCAGCCGATTTATTTGGATTTGTCTGCCACATGCTTCCACTTAAAAACTCAAGCAAGTAAACATTTCTTCAACATGGCTTTTAGAGGTATTTCGGTTGTTTTCTGTCTTGTAAGAGTAAATACACAGGAAGTGACAAGTACCTCAGTCGGGCAGGCAACCTAAAGATTTTGGAACTGTAATAACTCCGGCTTCAGGTCTTCTCTGGTGTCATATGAGCTATAGTGTCATCAAATAAGGAATTTGTGTCAGATATGTCTTCAGTTGTGTTAATTGTATGTTAAAATTTTGATTAGTGCACCAAATGTTGTTGCTTTAATGCATATTTGATTAGCATTCCGCAATGTTAGTGTTAGTCACTGCCACTTTGAGAGAATGATGTAGTTTTGTAAAGTAAGCCTTAACCTTGGTTTAATGCAGTATGTGAAGGTTTCATGTGATAATATTGTTAATAAGAGATTCAAGTTTAAGGAAAGTTGCCCTGAGCTGATTAAGTTCATTATAATTGTCAAAGGAGACATATTATGCTCATTCTCAGGTTTATCGTTTTATCTTGGGATACTCCTACAACAGGTTTACATCCTTTAATGCTCAAAAAACACATCAGTTTACTCGCTGCAGCACAGTCTGCCCCGTCTCTCTTAAATACTCTGTTGTAGCTCCTGTCTCTTTAAGGACCCCCCACCCCTCCTGATCTCCTCTGATTGGTCAGCTTACACTCGCCTGACCCCGCACCGCTCACCGTGTGTCCGGTCGGCTCTGCTGTCTTCTCAGCTTCTATTTAGCTCTACTTCTACTGTGAATATCGGCGTAAATTATGCAAATGTGCGACACGTGTGATGTCACAAAGTCACAGAATTGAAGGCGGGGCTACTGACGAGGCAGTTGAGGCACTACAGGACCCGTGTTTTCTGTGGGGGAGAGGAGCTCTACAACACACTGAAGGAAAGGGTAAACAATGAAAAAGCATAATAGGTCTCCTTTAAGTGGTTCAGACTCACTCTGTGATTTTTTTCTTTTTGTCAAATTTAGCCCACGGGAATGTCAACAGAATGGTCGTCAAGAGTCAAGAAATATGTCCCTGTTTCTGTATTGTTTGGAATTGGTTAATTCCTGAACTGAACTTGATTTTCAAAGGCATCCTGATTCATTCCAGCCTGAGGGAATTTCTTTTTCTCGATGTTGATTTTTAAGTCACGGCCTGTTTTATTAAAGGATTTCCTGGTGACTTCCCTCGCTCCGCAAAACAAGTCCGAAAACACGCAGACATCTAGGTTTCCTTAAACAGCTCAAACACTCAAGAACAAGGGGAAGAATCTGAACCTGCTGCAGAGTTAGTTACTGAGAAGTTACTGCATATCATTCACTGCATGCTGTATTTGTTTTTTCCTACAGAAACATGTGCTGTAATTGATCTGTGCGTTACAATTAAAGGCAGAAAAGTGAACAAAAACAAAAACAACAAGCAACAGAATTTAAAGGCACAATTAAATATGACTCATGCATTGAAGAGTTAAGGAAAAAAAAAAAACACTGGACCTCACCCTTTTCTCCTCAGAAGGAACTTGTGTATAAACAGAACAACTATACAAGCAACTGTAAACAAAAGAAAGGAGACAAAAAGAGAGAGATTTACTTCTTTTTGTATTCAAATTCTGTGAAAACGTGAAGTCAAAAGAGAAAAGTTGAAAAACATTACCTACTACTACGGCCACAACACTGACTATAACAGGTGTGTATCCTGAAAGACACAAGCAGAGTTAAATGCAGAACATAGACAATCACCCACGTTCACATCCTGATGAGACCGGGGGAGGGCTCAATAACTCACCACTATCCCTGCTGGCATCTACAGCATCATCACGCATGTCTGCAAGTATAAAACAGTATTATCAGTACGGTCAACAGGACTGACAACATCACCAGAACATCCGAGAAGGGCCGTTACAAACTCATTCACTGATTTAATATTGATTGGAGTATGTGCCAAATGACTTTGCGGGTTTTATATGTTTCTCCATGTCGGATCAGTGAAGGGAAGATCGCCGCCAGATTAACTGGGACGGGGGCAGAGGGAGGGAGACGTGTCTGAGGATGTTAAATGACACCTCTCTTCGGTCAGTAAATTAAAAACCATTATTGTTTGTTAGGCAAACAATTAAAATGACGAGGGAAAAACACATGGAGTCGTAAATCGTAGTGTTAAAACGAGCAGTCTGACAGTTTGGGAAATGTGCTTATTGACTTTCTGGTGACGTGAGTTAAATGAGAAGATTGATACCAGACTCGTGTGTGGTGGTTCAATATGCAGACATTAGCATCTTAACACAAAGTCTAGAAACAGCCACAGACACTCGCTAATTCACATGTTGTATCTGGTTTGTTTAAAGGTAAACTATGCAAGATATTCCTAAAAAATGTAAAATAAGACTCAAACAAAAGTAATCCCTCTCAATCATCACTTATGACGCAGTAGAAGTCTGCGGTGGTGTCTCTATCTGCAGAGACCCCACCCTCTGCCTGTATTATCTTATTTCCACGGTATTTTGCTATATTTAGGACATTTATGGGTGTCAACCTTTGAGCGGTGGTGTGTAGCACCCAGCCAATTATATCTCAATAATAAAAAGTTTTCAGCCTCTCTCCTCTGCTCTGCCTTTTTGTCTGTCATGGATGTTTAAGAGCTTCAGGTCTGTGTGTCTGTTTGACCGAGGGTAGGGCTGAGTCACACACACACACACACACAGACACGCAGAGCAGAGGTGAATCTTGCATTCACGTCATGTTTATCTGAGTCACTGCTTTGTCCTCGCCAACACCACCCTCCTCTCTACATTCACTCGTCAAGTCGGGGAGGAGGCGCCAACCTTGAATAGAACTGAAACCAACGCATCCTGCATAGTATGCCTACAGTTTTCCATTTTACAGCGGGGTTATGCGCCATATTGTATCTTGGCTGTAGCTTTCTGGGGTCTCTGATGGTTGCCTGGCACATTACTCACCATAAAAGAGAACGTTTTACACCAGAAAGCCAATAAGCCTATTTCCCAAAATTAGTAAACATTGTCAGTCCCAGTTTGTGTCTAAAAAGGCAACAAAATAAATACAAAATCCCATTCAGTGAGCTCTGAGCACATAAGCTGTTGTTGGACCCTCTGAAGGTTTAATTTCAGTTCTTCACACTGATGATAACTTGTGTTCTCCTTGTAAATGGTTTTGTGTTTATCCATGTGTCGCACAGGAGTCGTTATATTTTATTCTGCTGTGCTGTTTTCCCAAACAAGACCATTACTTTTCCCCATTAAGGAAGTATTACCTCTAGTTTTTTTTTGACTCACAGATCCATTTCAGTTGCCTTAAAAGAAAATCAAGGCCTGACATTATTATATTTTACTTGCGTTTCTTCCCTCCACCGAAACAACCAGGTCATTTAACTGAAATAACAAATCACAAACTAAATACAAACAAATCCCACAAATTTTAGGGAAGCATGGGCTCATCGGTGGTGCAGTTTAATTCAAAAATCCACTGCGCAGAAGTTATTAAATTTAAGCTTGTAATCACGAAACTTCCAAAGGTAAAGCTGGACTGCTTTTTCATTAAATTGTGCAATACCTTGAAATGATGTTGTTGATGTTTCACGGGCTGTAGTGGCTTTATCCTCAGCAGGCAAAGGGTTTTTAAAACCTTTAAACAGAATGACCACAATGATTTCTAATTCCTCTCAAGTTTAGGCAGGATAAAAGTAGCTTGTGAGGCTGAGAATCCATTCATGAAAAACGCATGCAGCATGCACATAATCCATTCGTGCTACCAAGTGCTGTGCCCAAAAGATTTACAGTTTAATTACATGCTGGTCGTCTGAGTTTTGAGACACTGTTCTGTACCTTGCAGTGAAGGTGGCACAGCTGATGTTGCACTGGCTTTAACCCTGTGAGCTGTGGATGTGGCAGGTGAAGCTGTGGCAGTGGACGCCTCTGTGACACGGAAAATAACCATTGTTCTCAAAAGTGCTGGGTGATTCTTGCAGTGACGCTTATCATCTTTAAATTCTTCAGTGTGTAAATATTCGAATGATTTCTATACCTTGTGCTGGAGGTGTAGGTGTTGACGTGACCGCTGTTGTTGTAATATTATCTTCTGTTGTGACACCTATGAATAAAAACACTTTGGAGTTTATCTGCCGTTGAAATAACTGTTTATAACCGTTTGTGTTGTGGAGCATGCGTACAGATTTGATTTTACATGCAGAATAAGTAACACTTTAAAATAAGGGTACACATCGTATACTTAATGCTTAACTTTGATGATTTAATGCATGAATTCACGTAGGATATACCAAGAATTTCAGTGTCTCACCATTAACAAATGATCAGTTCACTAAGATTTTATGTGAGCAGTTCGCGCTTCATCTGTTAAAGGGGCAATATGTACGAATTGTTGTTGTAAACATTAAGGAATTGACCAAAAATATCAACCGAAAGAGAAGAAATAACTATTTTGATGTTGATGTTTTTGTATTGTTGCGGAGATATCCACTGAAGATAGTATGCTAACCAGCTAGCCTCCAAAGCTAAACACTAAGACTCTCCCACTGCTCTGAGCTCCCAGACCAGGATGCTAGCGGCACGGCTAACCGAGCTAACTAGCTAATGACAGTTACATTTAGCAACAGTTAGCGGTTACTCTCCTGAGATGCCGCCCCCTATTGGTTTCGAATGTGACCTCAACAGTCGGCCAATTCTTACATATTGCACCTTTAAGGAATGTTAAATCACAGTTATTTCATATGTAGCTTGGCGTCTGTTTAAGTGAGCTGGATTTTAGTTGCATAAATTGTAGCTGGGCTCACAGGCTTTAGCCCTGTGAGCTGTGGATGTGGCAGGTGAAGCTGTGGCAGTGGACGCCTCTGTGACACGGAAAATAACCATTGTTCTCAAAAGTGCTGGGTGATTCTTGCAGTGACGCTTATCATCTTTAAATTCTTCAGTGTG
>OMLP01044317.1:16641-29064 GCA_900302685.1 Spondyliosoma cantharus
CGCGCTTCATCTGTTAAAGGGGCAATATGTACGAATTGTTGTTGTAAACATTAAAGAATTGACCAAAAATATCAACCGAAAGAGAAGAAATAACTATTTTGATGTTGATGTTTTTGTATGATTGCGGAGATATCCACCGAAGATGGAGAAGAACCAGCTAGCCTCCAAAGCTAAACACTAAGACTCTCCCGCTGCTCTGAGCTCCCGGTCCAGAATGCTAGTGGCACGGCTAACCGAGCTAACTAGCTAATGAGAGTTACAGTTAGCAACAGTTAGCGGTTACTCTCCTGATATGCGACCCCCTATTGGCTTCGAGTGTGACCTCAACAGTCGGCCAATTCTTACATATTGCACCTTTAATGAATGTTAAATCACAGTCATTTCATATGTGGCTTGACGTCTGTTTAAGTGAGCTGGATTTTAGTTGCATAAATTGTAGCTGTATTTTTCTTGATATGGTGAAAAAAGATCAAACTGGGATTATTTTGACAACTGCTACATGACTCACGATTAGTGGGAATGATGAAAAAAGTTTTAACCGTGATGATGTCAGGAAAAACATTGCCGCACACCGCCCACTTCACTTGCAGTCGAGTTTATTAGGTTATCTCATCATGATGACGTGAAAACTGGTGGGGTGTGAACCACAAAACAGAAGAAGACAGAAATCCCTTACATCTGGAGATCAGAATGTGTAGGGCGGGGCCTCTGGATATTGCACTTGGCCGTGTTCCGATTACAATAATATTTACATGAACAGTGCCGCCCTAGTTTTTGTTTGAGTTTGATTCTCCAAGAAAAAAAAAAAACACCAGCATAATATTTTCCTGAGAACAGGTCCTGTTGGGCTTTCAAAGAGCAAACACGTGGGTCTGAAATAAAGTTTTATGTAACTGGAGTCGAGCTCATTCGGTCGCATATCAATACATGCATGCAGTCGCAGTGATTAACATTCCTCAACTGGCGATCTATTAAATGTGAACTCATCATGTTTATCTCATGACCTGATTATTTGTTAGTGGTCAACAGGAATTCATGCATTCATGCATCAAGTCATCACGAGTCATGCGTTAGTTAAGCATTACTTGATTCGTACGCCGATTATAAAGTGTTACTGCAGAGAGTTCTGTGTCTACACACGACACGTTCAAACTTCACCTTGTAGAAAACTGTACTCAGTGTAGTGTTTTTGACCAATGACCTGAGTTTTAAATGAGAGGAGGCTCTTAAGTCAAATGTTAATGAGAACGTGAGTGTGGCAGTTAGTAAACGAACAGCTTGGGGTGAAGCGCACGCATGAGTGGTGAGTAGAAACCTGCTGTGAAGATTGAATACGGCTTCATGAGGAGTGTGTTGAAGTGATGATGTTCAAAACTTGACACCATAGCAACACCTGCGGTATGCGCTCTTTAGCTGAATGCAGCACGCCGCAGACAAGCGCTGCATTCGGGTGCCTGCCAGCTGCTTCTGAGCATGCGGGATGAGTTAGATGTAACGAGACCGCTTCTGTGGTTTTGCACGTTATTAACCCATTAACTGCAAACCATCCGCGACGTTACAAGCCGACCATTTGATTGCACAACGGCGGTTTTCGGACTGATTTATTACATTCCAGGCAGCCGCTGCTTGAGCATTGGCTTCGCGGCAGTATAATGTACTCCAGCTGATGAATGCAATGCTTTCATCTGCCTGACTGTGCAAATGTCCTTGAACACACCAGATCGGACAGTTGGGAACAGTTTGCTGACTACTGATTTATCTGTGTGAGTGCCTGCGAGCTGATTTCCATATCGCTGTGCAAAGAATAGACCATTTTGACACAGCGGCCACTTTCCTCTGACGTCAGGCTCTATGTGACTCACGGCTGTGATCCGGGTTGCGAGTCGTTTAAAAATAAGGAATCACAGTTTATTTGACTGCCTTCCAAATGACCGGCAACTGAAACGACGATGGATGTTGAAAATCCAGAAGGACATTGGGACATAATTCAAGGGAAAGCAACTTACTTGGTAACATATTAGCTAATGATAGACAGCAGCTAACGTCAGCTTTCAACCATTACCGTACCGTTACAGGATGTGCAAGGATATTTCAGAATCAGTTGACATCTTTCCTCAAACAGTAACGTTAGCTGCACAGTTTTTGAATGCTAACGCTAGCTGCTGTCTAACAGTCAATAATGAGGTTTTGAAATATGTTGTTTTACCTTGAAATAAGCCCAAAGTCTGGTTCGATTTTCGCTGGCCACAGTCTTTTCAGCGCTGATCGTTGGGGAAGCAGTCAAATGACAGTAACAGTAACAAATTGTAAGATTCCCGACGTTTGCACAACTTTCAACCTGGAAAGGCACAAACAGTGCGACATCTGAGCCCGACGTTGGAGAAAAATGTCTCTCGAGTGAATAAGGTCCATTCCACGAGCTGGAAATGTATCTGCAAATGTACTCATTTACTTCAAGCGCAGTGAAAGTGCCCTCTTGAATGCCGCTATTGTAGACAAAACATGCTGAAGTGCCTCCTAGGGTGCCCTTCAGGTGGACGAAGCGTGATAATGTGCCCTCTCTTCGCTATAATCGTAATCTAGATTTTTACAGGGGTTCGAAGATGCAAAACTTCCTGCGCGGTCTTCAAATAACTTAAACAGTACTTGATATTCATCAAGCTCTGTCTACGGCAGCCTGCCTCTGACTCATCGGTGTAAAGAGGAGCAAGTCAAACACATGGATGGATGCAGTGTGCTTACTTTTGCATTCAGGAGGCTTGGAATCGTATTCACCACTGTCGTCGCACACAAGCGTATCGTTCCCGACGAGGGTGTATCCGTGATCACAGGTGTATCGTATGTCCTGTCCATATGTTGGGTAGTCTTCCGACTGCCACGAGTGTTTGCCGTTGGCCACTTCAGCAGGTATGTCACATACTACAACTGAGGAATCAGACAGATAAAACAAACGGGTGATTTCACACATTCTTATCACAAAGCTGATATACTGAAGATTAACAGAGGAAGACAAACTGCTTCACAAAGACGGAACAAGCCAAAACCGCCGCTGCATAAACAGCCCGTGTAAGAGAACAGAAACAGAAGCTGACTTTTGAAACTAACCCTTTTAAGTTTTTAGGAACGTACCAAACATTAGAAATAAGAAATGCAAAGCAAGACACACGTACGTTCACACTTTGCTCTTCCGGTCCACCCCGTTGAAAGGCACTGTTTGTAGCTGTTCCCAGTAATCTCGTACCTGTTGACGGAGGCACGACTGTTTATTTAGGGCGGAACAGATACCGTTAGAGAGTCATGATGGTGTAATGCAGCGAGGAGGAATTTTCGACGTTGAAACAAAATTCTGACGAAGAGTCTATTCTAGGTCTGTGTATCAAACAGCTCCCTCAATGCGATAGCCAAGTTTCCAATCAGTGAAACTCTGATGTAACGCTTTCTGGCCACGGCTCTGTTTGTCTTTCAAGACCAATCCAGATGTTTTCCATCAGCGAAATCCACCTCAACAACCTAGGTGTTCTAGGTGTATCCGCCAGCAGCGCCGTCTGGTAGACAGCTGACCAGAGCGACGTCGCGATCGACTGAAGGCTCCCTGTGTGTGTGTGTGTGTGTGTGTTGTCTTTGGATTTGCCTCGGGTCGGCACTTGCTCCTCTAGACGAACTAGTTACTTTCAGGTGTAATTCGAGCGGATCGCACTTACATGGACGCATTTCCTACCGTTTACGGTCGGACTCACCCCGTATCACAAGTTATCCTTACTGAAGCACCAAACAGGGTACCTTGACTGGCATCGAAGATCATATGCGGCAGCATTGGAGGGGGACCGCAGTCCTTCTCTGTGACATAAAGAACAAACAGGACAATGTTGATGCTGGACCTGTATGCTGGGATATTACCCCCCCCCCCGAAACGGCAGAATAATAATGTTTGATAAAAGTGTCAGCAGAGTCACAATGAAAAGCATCCAGGACTCACTTTTGCATATGAGATCTGGCTCAGTCCACACAGTGTCGGCGCAGGTCGTGACCCCAGAGCCACTTTCTTTAACGTATCCGTTGGCGCACTCTAACGTCACGTCGGAACCTTCCGGAAAGTCGTTCATTAGAAGTGCTGCGTCGGATAAGACGATGTTTTCTCCTCCCCGAGGTTTGGGACAGTCAGCTGGAGAGAAGACGGGAGAAATCACTCAGCTTTAGTAAAAACGTGACAGCCGGTGATGTCATGAAGTGGGAAAGAAATTACCATTTATAAAGTCTTTATAATCTTTTTTATTATATAATCAGTAGTGTTATTACTGGTTATTAAATCACCAACCACCACCACCACTATTACTACTACTGCTACTAATAACAACAATATACATTTTATTTGTGTAGCACCTTTAAAAGCGTAGTTACCAAGTGCTTTACAGTACAAATAAAAACAAAAATCCCACAAAATGACAATAAATACAAGTTTTAATACAGATAATTACTATGAATATTATATAATAATAATCAAAGAGGAAACAAAAGGAACAATAAAACAATCAAGAAATAAATCAAGTGAAGGCACAGTGGTGGACTCAGGAAGTTTGAGGGCCAGGGGCGAAAAAAACATTCAAGACATACATAAAAAGGGCACCAGCTGTACGCAATGTACACTCAGGAGGCACCCAAGAGGGCATGTTATCATGTTTGATCTACCACAGAGGTATTACATCCAAGAGGGCACTTTGATTGCGACCACCAGCGGGCTCGCCTCATCTCCTCCAGCAGGTCATTCCTGACAACCGACCGGTTTTCAGCCTAGATCTTGGAAAGCTCACCCACCAGGACCCGTTTTTTTACTTTTGCCTGAACTTGTGAGGAGTCTGGCGGCGGCATTTTAAACTTTCAGAACGTGGAAAGGTTGTGTTTGCTTAAGCATGGCTACAGTGAGTTACGGTTATTTAAACCCGACGTGATGAATGCGCGAATGAACAGTTTCCAGGTTCTTTGGAGACGGAAAAAAGGAGCGGATCTTAAAAACAAGACTGTCAACGTTAGTGTCTCCGTCCCGTCCCGTCCCCCCCTCTGCAGCCACATTCTCTTTTCCCAGGCCTCCTTTTATTTGCCTTTTTTTCCATTCATCCTCCAGATGCCCTCCAACTTTCCCTCCCTTCCTCATCAGCTGACCTTCCCTGCCCACCTGTCCCAACTCTCCTCCTCAGTTCAACCAGCCCATTTTCATTCACCCCTCGTCAGTTCGCCCGAGTTGCTCTGCTGGTTTCTTCTCTCTGACCCTGTACGTGAAGTTCATCAATAAGTCACCGAAGTCGTCCTTGTCTGCGTCTCACCTCTGTGACCACTAAAGCTTCACGGTTATACGCAATCACCAAGTGTTTCTAATTGGTTAAAAGTACTCTTGGATTCCTCAGTTTCTCATAGGTCACAATTCAGCAGTCATAATTGTTAATAAGTCATTAATAAACTGCGGTTAATCCATTAAGTCTTAAACTTTTAGTGGTCTTTGGTCCAAGGATGTGGTTGAACCAGTCGAGTGGTTTTCCAAAACAATTCAGACGACTTTTAAAATATCTATAAATCATTATCTACAAACAAATAATAAAGCCTAGTACGGTGAATAAAACCTGTAAACGGTTGGGTTTTTTTTTAGAAAGTACAGGTGGCCAAAAATAAAAACTCCTCCGGCTTTCTCTTCCAAAAAAAGAAGTAGGTGGTGTCTCTGTGGTGGAGCAGAGAACTTTCTACACAGTCCGCAGTTGATATTGGCGTCTCCGCACTTAACAGAATTATGTTGTCTCTGTGGAAATCACAGCAATATTTCTCAAACGCGCAGAGGAGTGAACCGTGCAGCAGATGATTTATGTCTCGTCTTGGCACTTCATCCAACAAAAAAAAAAAAAAAAAAAAAAAAAAAAAAGCCTCAACAACTTCAGAAGTTTCCCCTCTGTTCAGCACATCTGTACAATGTGTGTGTTTATAACTGAGCTTCTAGTTAAAGCTGGTGTTCGAGCTGGACTTCGTTAGACTGAGAGCTGTTCCTAATTTGCAGTCTGTCCCTATATTCATAAACATGAGGTGGGAAGAATATTAGAAACACCTGTAGCGCAACACCGGCTCACTTCTATGACAGTGTGAACAGAAACAACTGGACATTAAAGTAGAAGCACTTGTATTGGATTGCAAAGCGGTTAAAATCCACATTTCCTTTGTTTTACACATTTTCAGATAGAAAAATATGTATTTTTAATGTTCAGTGTGTATAAAATGATCTTATTCCCTCCTCTTTAATTAAAAAATAAAATAAAAAAGAGTTATAAACTCGTAAATGTGAGGTCTGAATAGTAAAGAAGAGGAGATGACAGCCTGGCTCTTTTCTCGCTGCAGCTCTCATGTGATAGCGTTGATAAATATTATCTCATTAACCAGACCGTGAGCTGTGACTGTGCGCTATCACTGACCTGCTGCCTTCAGGACAAAGAGGTACATTAACAGCAGAGGTCTGGCTCGTAGCCGTCCACAGGTGTCCAGGAGAACTTCCATGCCGGGGCCGCGGAGATGAGAGAAAAAACAGATCCTGGTGGTGCTCCTCCGTCAGTCCGTCACACTGCTCCAGAGAGGCGGCGAACACACGCGACTCGCTCCGCTGCCGGTGAACAGTGATCCTGCCCCTGAACGCACCACGACTATCAGCGTCGTCTGTCAATTTAGCTTCAATAACCAGGAAGTGAGAAAACACCGCCTTCATAATAAAAGCACTGATTTGTTTTTTTTTGTTCTACCCTAAAAGTCGAAATACTGATATAAATATTTTAGATGTCAGCACACATTACAGACCAATAATATCACTAGAGTCTGGTCTGCACCTACTTGTATATTACACTGTTGTAGTTTATAGTATGTACATGCAGACTATCTAAAATTAAACGCTTTATAAACACTGCAATTTTCTATCTATCTATCTATCTATCTATCTATCTATCTATCTATCTATCTATCTATATTTGATATTTATTTTACTACTTTTCACAAGTTGTTAAACCATCACAGTACAAATCTTTAAGTGCATTACCTGCCTACATTGCAGTTTATTCATTTTCTCACCATTTAGACCAGTCGCAGGCACCACTAAAGTATTACACGTTTTATTTAAAGTCAGATATGTGTTATCCCTCTTGTTCCTACAGTTACATATTGGAGCTTCCCTGTTTAGAGTGATGCATGTGCAGAGTTTGACACTAGAAGGCTGAATTCACATCCGTTAATCAAAGTGTACGTTTTGCCTGCGCACATTGGAAAAAATCTGATTTTTAAGAGGCGGGCCGACGAGCACGATTTGTGACGTCGCAAACAGTTTGGAAGCCAATCCCGGCCCAGTCAACTCAAATCGAATCCATTTTATTTATATAGCCCAAAATCACAATCTCACTGCCTCAGTTGGCTTTACTGTGTCTACAGGGAACAACATCCTCTGTCCTTAGACCCTCGAGTTGAGTGAGGGAAAACTTGCCATACTGGGAAAAAAAAAATAAACCCATTAACAGCATAAAAAACTGATTGAAGGAACCTCAGGAAGAACAAAAGGACAAAATCACAGTTTTCCACATCTAATAAGTTACTTAAACAAGTAACTTATATAAAGAATGATATTATATAAAATTATCCAACATTTTCACAAGTGTGACGTAGAGACTTGAAGCCTGAGACTGAGAATGGACTTGTGAAAGTGAAATGTTGGACATCCTGTGTGCAGCAGCTAAACTTAATAATTTGCATTTTTTGCATTTTTATGAATATATTCCAGAATTTTATATTACATATTCCAGAGAAAGAGTAGCTGCCATTGTACTTTTATTTCCCCCTCAAACACACATTAGTTAATTTTCATATAAGCCGAAATACATGTAGAGGGGACCTTTAATTTACTTTTACCTCAGTGAAATTGTGTTTTACACATTCTATTATTAGCCTGGAGAAGAGAATATTATTTCCAACTGTCTTCAAATTCTGTATAACAAAGCATCTTATTTTGAAAGGCTGGGGAGGAAGTTTCGCTTTTAAAGCTGTTTTCTCCCTGTCAGAGGTGTCAGGGCAGATACCAGCAGGCACAGCAGGCAAAGGTTTCAGGCAAAGGTTAGGAGTAAACACAATCGATGACATTTGGAGAAGTTCATTAAAGGAGGTGAGTGTTATTCTAATGAGCAGTGAACTAACACAAACTCTCACAGTCTGGAGCAGCTCTGTGGTTTCCCCCTCAGAGGCGGAGATGTCTCCTCAAGTGTTGCCACAGATGAAGTGGAAACATAAATGGGGTGTGTCCTGGAAAAAAGAAGGGGGTATTCCCTCTGTGGTTCCTCTTTAAAGTGGGAGTCCTCATTTCTCTCCTCTGTTATGAAGAGTCTCACCAAGACAACACGATCAATCTCAGAGAAATCACAATTTCAATAAATGTCTCAGTAACTAATGACAGCTTACAGTCAGTGCAGAGGCTGAGTCACTTTGTGGGGTTTGTGTTATTGTCATGGATACATTCCACAGCTGAGGGCCGAGCCTCATTGCCTCACACACACACACACACACACACACACACACACACACACACACACACACACAGTCTGGGGTGAATTCCAAGGAGTTCACTCTACAACCACAGGCGTTTGTTGACGGGGGCCCGTCTCCCTCCTCCACCCACAGTTGCCTCAGAACCCCACACAGAAACCTGGCAACAAGGAACTAATAAAGCTGAGTAAAGCCAACGTGAACTACGGGATGACGCACGTGACGGCACCAGGAGAAAGTGAGAGAAAGTTTGAGACGTCACTGGAAAAAAAGCTCGAGCTGATGTAGAGCCAATCAAATGTCTCCTTTTTTTTGGTACACCTCGTGTCCTTTTAAGGCGTTGGGGGAAAAAAAAAACCTGCATTGGCTGGCAACTCATGTTCAAAGCCTACCGAGAGCTGACGTATAACCGGCGTGTCTTATCTCTCCAAACACCCTGTCCGAGTGAACGATTAAGACGCCTCCCTTTCTCAACAAGTAGAAGAATGCATCTGCTTCTCCTCAAGTGTGATAATGGAGCAAAGAGGCTGCCACCTAAACATTAATATCCGTCCGGTGCTGCATAGTTCACCTGCCTTTCTCATGCTCAGGCCGGACAGGATGATTTCACTCCACACATCTATATCTCTGTCTCTAGACCAGGGGTCACCAACACGGTGGTAGCCCCCAAGGACCACATGAGTAGCCCTCAGGCCTGTTCTAAAAATGAAAATTGAATATTGATGTTATCTGTTTCCCACCTTGTTAAGTCACTGTCGATCATTATCGCGAGAAATCATTAACGTGATCAGTGTCTTCACATAGATGAGTATCATTAATCATTAATAATCATATATAACTGAAGGCAAACTGAGCAAATTTGTTATTTCAGTTCATTTGAGTGTATCAAACTGGTAGCCCTTCGTGTGACTCGGTACCCGTGAAGTAGCTCTCAGTTTCAAAAAGGCTGGTGACCCCTGCTCTAGATGGTTGCTGCACAGACTTCACATCGCTCACACGAGTCAAAGGTGCTCGTGCTTCTCTCCAGGTAGATCCATTTTGTCCACGAGACGAAGCTCAAGTGGTGCACATTCCGTCCAACGCATTCTCATGGCAACAACTTAAAACCCGGACAACAGTTTCACCTAATCCTCGAAAAATGTGCGCCCTTTTCTGTTCCAGCCGTGAGCACTTGAACAACCCCCCACTGCGTTATTGGCGCCATCTACTGGCGCTGAAGGTGAACTGCAGCAAAACACATTTAAAAACTCTGACTGAAGCTTATGATGTAATAACACAACAATAAGGTCATGTTTTCTTCACGAGTTCTGCTCAGAAACTCTTTTCCACAACAGTAACTTGATTCATTTGACAAACTGACATTATAGTAACGTGGAGCGTTGCGTCATTTCAAGACACTGTGAAGTAAAAAGCAAACATATAAAGTTAAAATATTACTTTGGTGTGAGTGAAAGTCACCCATATGAATAATACTTGAGGAAAAGTGTTAAAGTATTTGATGTTACATGTATTTAAGTATCAAAAGGACAAGTAAATTAAACATATATTTAGCTGTATGTATATATTGTTTGCAAATGATCAGCAGATGGCAGCCGGACCGATTATCAGATCTAATATTCAGCATTTTTAAAAAAAAAACAAAACATTGTTTTCTTTAAATATCAGATTGCTGTTAGATAAAGAAATACAAATAAAAATGGCCTGATTGGGTTCTGATGCATTATGTAACTAAAGTGACCAGATACAAATAATAAGTAAAAAGTATAACATTTGCCTCCAAAGTGTAGTGGAATACAAGTACAAAGTAGCAGAAAATATATGTAAAATACATGTACTTGAATAAATTGAATATATTTTTACGCAACTAGAATTTGGGTTACATATCATTTTATATATGAAGGAGCTGTGAATTAACATTCCTCAACTGATGAGCCTCAAGTTTGTGTGCGAATACAACACTTCAGTAAATGTACCTGGATACATTCCATCCCTGGCTTTGCATGTGTGTTGGGTGAACAGGTGAAGAGTGCAAATGTGATGAAGACACAGAAGTTACTTTTTCATGTACATTATTTCCACATCACAGAAATCTAACCAGCAACTTCTTCTTACCTTCATAGTTGATAGCTGCACTGACCAGACCAAAGAAAATGATCTTTTATGTTAAATTTCAACCACTTCTGATCTTTTGTTCCGCATTAATGAATGCGACTGTCTTAAGTCATAAAAAGGACGACAGAAACCAACTTTTTATTTCCGTTAAACGATGTCAAATTCCCTGAAAAATAAAATAAAATGATATGCAGTGGTTGACAAAGGAAGGTCAAAGACAAAAGGTCCTGGCAGAACATTTACCTCTGCTATCAAATTGTCCGTACAATCCAGTTCCGCACATCATTTGCTGCTCGTACCTGAAATAGAACTTGACAAATGTCACATTACAGCCATTCTCGAGCAATTTAGTCAATTACTACACCACGTGCAATTACCCGTCGTTCTACGGTCATTAAGGCGGCCAGATCAAACTCCAAACGATCGAGCAGGCCTCATCCGAAGCGGGGTCAGAGTCGATAACATAATGCGGAGAGTCTTCGCAGTCATTGACAGATAAATTGTAGCTCACATCAGACCTTAACTGCCCTGCTGGAGCTGGCCGGGGATCAGCTGCAGGCGCCGTCAGGCGTCTCAGGAGTGAAGCGCGGCGGAGGATCGTCACACGCGCAAAGTATAACTGAACGTGCGTTGTGTGGCTCGACAGTAATTCTGCAAATGTTTCGTGATTTCAAAGTAAACACGGGACAGTCGTGATTTCTAGAAGCTTCCTGCAGATAATCCAACTCTGGTTTACAAAACGAGGGTAACTGCCAAGAACAGATAGACGCCGCAGAGCCTTTTGGCAAACAGCTTTTTAATGAATGTCTTGCAGTCACACCTGGTCGAGTTATTTCAGCTTCAGTACGTGCCGCAGCTTTTTGTGTGAAGTATATACAGTAAGGTGCTTAGCCAGATTCATAGTTTATATAATCCTCATATCTCGCCTGCAGCTGGAATTTCATTGACGATTTAAAAAAAATCCTCTCCGGAGAAATTTCATTTGCGTTTCACGTTCCAAAGTCGGCCCGAGACGATTCACACCTTCTTAGAAATATCTAATGGACACAACGCCTCTGAGCTTTTTTTTCTTCTTGTCATTGAAAAAGCATCTACTCTGAGACAGTCGAGGATCTCTCCGAGCTCTGCGGAGGAAAGCAGTCGGCTACCATGACAACTGGAAATCTGCCATAGTAACAGAGGCTTCTGCTCCGTCTAAAAAGGAGAGTTGTTGGACTATACATGAAAGAAATGAATCTAAACACGACACCCGGATGATTATCCTGTCAATCCTGACTGTATTGGCGGTACAATGACATATGGTTCATAAATCCCAGAGCATAAATATTATAATTTATGTGCATTTCATTTTTCAGTACAAGAAGTCCAGAAGGTGTTTTCAGTAAAACTTTATTTTTCAGTGCATGAACGGAACACCATGTCAAGGTCATAGTCTATCCTTTGTCAATCCATTGTTAAATATTTTCTCTCTTTTTTTTTTTTTTTACATAAAAAAATAATGGAGCAATTTGAATATACCTCTATTTCTTTTTTTTTTTCTTTTTCTTTTCTTTAGATCCCCCAGAAAGAGCACTCAGCAAGTATTTATAAAGGTGCTGTACAATGTACAAACATTTACATCTACTGTTCCTACAGAATGTAGAAGATACCACGAGGATTGTTTTTTTTTTTTTCTTTCTTTCTAACGAAGCGATGCAAGGCCACAGTATGATACAGAGATGAGATACAAAACGGTAAAAATAAAAACATAAAGGGGGTAACAACAGT
>OMLP01044320.1:1668-14030 GCA_900302685.1 Spondyliosoma cantharus
AGTGGTGAGACAGGAGGCAGATGAAGTGGAAGGCCAAAGTCAGAGAGAAGTAAATGAAGGGAAAAGGGAAAACATAAGAACTACCATTTCACATCAGCCTCGACTATAAATAATTCAGTCGTGGCAGAAACAAAAAGAAAACAATGAATTCATTTCTTGACTGTGATGTCCATGGGTGGGTGCCAGGGGAACGAAAGAGAGGCTCAGCAATGCGGTTGCGAATGTTTGGTTCCCTCTTTCGCGGGTAAACAGAGAGATCAAGGACTGTTGCAGTGTGAAGGCAGCCGTTTGCTGGGGGGCCAGGCATTTGTACAGGCAACGGATCTTGATATTTTTAAACTTAAAAAAGCGAAGGTGCGTAAGGAAAAACACCAAAACACAGAAGCTTGTTTAAATATAGTCTTGTACCTATTTCTATATCAAACGGCGTCTTTTAGATTGCCTCCACCGCTCCGTCGTCACACTCAAATTATATTACCTTTATGCCTCTTGAGCAGCTTGCTGTTGAGCTGCACCACTTGCTGGTACTGTCTGAGCTCCAGCAAGCACTGGCTCAGGTTGAGAGTCAGCGGAAGGCGCACCTTCTCCAGCGACTCCCAGTCGTCGGCCTCTTGATCCACCTGCGGAGCACACAGAGAAAAGGACAGGGTGGGCGGTGACGGATGGCGAAGGAAATGTCGAACAGATGAAACGAGAACGAAAGAACGTGACGGCGGAAGGAGAGGCGTGGATGTAGCGGCTTGGAGGATTGATGAAGATGACGGAGAGGCGAGGTAAAGGGTACAAGAGGAGGCAGTTTGTTTTGTGTGGGAAAGACGCGAGGGAGTTGAGACAGCGAGGTGTGGCGAAGGAGCGAAAAAGAAATAGGAAAAAGAAGCACAGGCGAGCTGTCACGGTGAAATCTCTGTGGATAGGTGGTTATTTTTGGTGCTCTGTTCTCTGCTCTTAACTAAGCCTACCTACACAGCTGGCAAACAACGACTGATGATTACAGCTCAGTCGATTCGTCACGCTGAATAGCTCGGACCGGAGGCTGTCAATGTGGTCGGCGTCAGTCCTGGCGTCCATCTGGACAATCATTGTCATCACAAAAGGTTTAAAGGTGCAGTATGTAAGAATCGGCCACCTGTCGAATTCATACTCCAAACAAGCATATATCAGCACATCAGCAGAGTAAATGCTGCCTGTAGCTGCCATTAGCTCTTAGCTCAGTTAGCCATGCAGTTAGCAGACTATGAATTGCTAGCTGAGGGTGGGGGAGGTTTTCAGGACCAGGATGAGGGGCACCGAGCAGCGAATCCTGACGGAGAGCGCTGCTTGAAATGGACAAAGACGTGACGGGTGCACGTGGGGAGGACGGGTATCAGAGGCCCGAGCTATTCTGTGGGACTGCTTTACAGGATAGACCAGGGCGAGCTTTGATCATTTCCCTTACATATTGCACCTTTAACACTACATTATTACTTTTTACACAATGTCACTGTACAGCATCAGCTACACTGACCATATCCTGAAGGACGTCCACGTATTCTACGGCCTCCTTGAACTTCGCAGCAGCATCTTCAAAGCTCTTTTCCTTAATGAGGAAGTTTCCTTCCTTCTGCAGCAGCATGACCAGTCGCAACATCTGCTGCCAGTCCTTTCCCTCCGTTTTATCTGAAGCGTACGCACTGATCTCAAGAGGGCCGGCTTCCTCTTCGTTACTTGTTCCCTCAGGTAAGAGTTCCTCTTCATCACATTTGGACGGAGACTCCTCTGTTCCCTTTTCTTCCCCGACTTCATCTTTACACTCTGTGGTCACACTTTCACCGTCTTGATCTTCTTCTTCTTCTTCTTCTTCTTCTTCTTCTTCTTGCCTGCCCTTCAGCTCTTCCCCCACCCCTTCATTTTTACTCCCCTTTGTCTCCAGCATGTTCCAGTATTTCTCCTTCTCCTCCCAGTACTTCTCCTTCATGTGCTCTGACAGCGCCTTCAGCTCTCGACTGACGAGAGAGACCAGAGTGAAGTCCAGTTGGGCGACCATGTTGAAGTCTCTCTTGGCCTCCTTCTCATTCCACACGGCAGCGTGGGCCTTGGCTCTCTTGTAGTAGCCCTTCACGCAGTCTGAGGAGCAAAAACACACCAGCACAACTTTAAAAAAAAAAAAAAAAGCATGAATAAAAACAGAATTATTAATGCCCAACCGAGACAAATTCAATAACAGACCTGCTCCGTCTGCTGAAGCTGAGGTGGCGATATGTCTGCGTTCAGGAGAGTGTGTAGGTGTGGACTGTCAGTGTGTGTGTGTGTGTGTGTCTCTCATCGGGGTTTGTTTTGCAAACTCAGCACGGCGCATCTTTATTCCTCGCCAAAGCCTCATGTCGTAAAAGTGGGAGTCTGACAATTTGCAATGTGCTTCTATTCCACCACCAGCAGCCCAGTTAGCTTAGCTTCACACAAAGACTGGGAACAAATGGGGAACAGCCGGACGTCCTCTGCCTTTTTAGATGACTACATTCACCTCTACAGCTCACTAATTAGCACTTTATAGAAAAGTTTGTCAGAGGTTTTTTGTCTGGCTGTTCACTTTTCCCTGTTTCCAGCCTTTATGCTAAGCTAAGCTAACTCACTGCTTGTTTATGGCTGTCTACTGAACGGACATTGGTATTAGTCTTGCGTGTTTCCAAAATGTTGAACTTAATCTTAAAAGACTTGTTGACATGCAACACACACATCCTCGCACATACACACTGTGAAGTCTCTGTTTCAGCAGAATGGGCTCACGTGCTAAATTAAGCCTGATGTCCACGGCAGCTCGACTGGACTCGACCAGATACTACTTTTCTATTTTGCTTCCCCCTGCAGCCTGCGTAGGTGGAATTCTTGGTTGATTGTCACATTGAATCCTCCCTCTGTCACTTGTCCAGCAGCTGGGAAACGACACTCAGGAGCTTTATTTCGCTGTTGAGAAGCTGCAGCCTTTATTCCCTGACAGACTGTAACCTACACTATACATTTACTGCTAAAGTGACAACTTCACCACTAGCCCTGTTCTCTGCTCTGCTTGGAGTCACTGTCACACACGTCTGCACTTTGCCAAGTTGCCACAGCGCGGTGGCAGGATGACCATTTTTTTTTTAAATCGGGGTCAACTCAATAAAAAAGCATTTTCTATTGACAGCAGCTTTACTATTTTAAATAAAAAAGCAGGGTTTGTGTATAATGACGCTAGCACTTGGTGAGGTTTCGGCACGAGGAGTGAAGCTGGTTAGGATTTTGGTGAAAATGTCAGGGTATGAGAATCAGAGGCTCCATCACCATCCCAGGAGAACAGCATCCTTAATTCTAGCGACATTTCTCTCACCTCTGATTTCATATCGCTTGTTAGTATCGGCTGGCTTATAACCTAAACAGAGATGGTGCCAGGTACCAGGTACAAGCTATAATTAAAAGAGTAAGTAGAGTCGAGCCAAGTTGAGTACTGTGCAAGTACCATGCAGCGGAAACGCAATTACGGATACCCGCTGATAGCTGGTGATGATGTGTTTCTCTGATCCTCTGCGTTTAATTTCCATCTATGCTAAATCCTCATTCAGCCGACATAAGAGCTTTCTTTGTTGCCTCTGGCAAAAGCAGAGACACTGCAGTGAGCCAGCGCTGGGTGCTTTTCTGAAGAGCAACTGGGTTGAAGGGATGAAACAGGAGAGCAGAGTGGCTGACTTGAACTGCAGCAGACAACACGATATTGATGACGGGAGGAACAACACCAGGGAGAAGATTGCGAGTAAAGTGTAGCAGAAAGGGGAGAGAAGAGTGTGAAAAATAGGGGGTATTGAAACTGAGGCTACAGCTAGAAAAGGAGAAAGGGGGGAAAAAAAAAAAAAGGTATGGTGGAGCGATGCTGGTGTGTGTGGGGCGGATCAATCTTGTAAGCCCTGTGAAGAGGGCTCCAGCTTCATGGCTCCAGCTTGAAATGGGCGAGCGGAGGCGCTCAGAAGCCCCTGCCCATCATTTTCAGGGTACCATCTCAGTCTCATGCTCACTCACAAGGACGCGCACAACCTTCCTCCTCCTGCCAGACAAGACTCAAGGATGCACATCTTTACGGGCGCACACAATCACAACTGCACACCCTCCCTCCTCCTGCCAAAACAAATATGAAACTGAAATCCAGGCTAGAGGGACCGAGAGTAAAATAAAGACAGCCTCGGTGGCATAATTCATAAGGCTCTGAAGTGCAGGGTGTGCCAGCGTTTGAGCTCCTCTAGGATTATATGAGTAGCCACGGATATGACAGTACAATTCCCAGGGCTGCTCCAACTGTAAAACTCTCGGTAATGTCAGCCTCAGCCCTCCTACACACTCTCAGTTAATACACAGCTGCAACATGCAACGACCACTGCCATAAAGCTGGCAGAGGCATCCAACCCTGACCTGTCAGTGTTTTACAACATTTTGAAATTACTGTTTGTCACAGGCTTCATATCCTGGGGTGGGAGAAACTCTGCAGGCTGCAAACCCTCATTTTACACTTCACTGAGTATCTTTTTGTGTACTCGGTCACAAAGAATAGTTTGACATTTTTGGACGCACTCTTAATTGCATTTTTTGTTGAGAGTTAGATAAGAAAATTGTCACCAATGTCATGTCTGTCAAATATGATGCTACAGCCTGGGGATGGTTAGCTTAGTTTAGCATTAGGAGTGGAAGCAGAGGAAAAGACAGGCTAGCTTGTAGCCTGGTAAGGTAAAAACGAACAAATAAAACAATTAACATGCTGTATTTCTTAACCCGAAAAAAAAAAAAACAAGATAAAAAAGGTCATTATGCTAAGCTAAGCTAATCATATCCTGGCTGTAGCTCCATATGTAACAGAGAGAAATGAGAGCAGTAAGAAGGCACCGCCCAGAGAGTTAGACGAGCTTAGCATTAGCACAAAGACGGATTTGACTGCTAGCCTGGTGCTCTCCAAAGGTAGACCAGCGTCTCTAAAGCTCACTAAGTTACGTGTTATATCACATTTGTTTAATTGGTACAAAACCAAAGTGAAAAACAAGTTGAGGGGTTTAAACAGAGGCAGCTAGGCTAACCATCTCCCACCCCTTTCTTCCAGTCTTCATGCTAAGCCGAGCTAACTGTACCAGGCTTAATGTAACTGTCAAAGAAAAGCTTAGCTTAGCTTATCTAAAAGATCAGAAGCACCAGGAGCCAGTTGTTTCTCTTCACTCCAAGTCTTTATGCTAAGCTAATCTTACCGTCTCCTGGATGTAGTTTAACATGAGAAAGTACGCTTAGCTTAGCTTAACGACTGGAAGCACAAACCTGGAAGTCTTTATGCTTAGCTAAGCTTACCAACTCCTGGCTTTTGCTCCATAATTGACTTATCTCTTGTGAAGAAAGCTTATTAACACATTAAAATGATGTAATTGTGTGCCATGAAGCTGGGTGACGCTGCTCCATCAACTATATTAAATATGTATTTTAGTGCCGGTAATAAATATTAAGTAATCCAACCAGGCAAATGTACCTTTATGTTTCTCCAGCAGTTCGTCAGTGTGCTCTATAACTTCGTAATACTCCTCCAGCTCCAGCATACACTGGCAGTAGTTCAACTCCAGGGGGACGATCATCCGGCCTAAATTAATGTAGTCTATATCACCCGGCATCTCCTGCACACACACACACACACACACACACACGGACAGATGGAAGAACGAGAACATGATGAATGCCGCTATGTTGCTTGGCATCGCCTACACATATTTTAACAATTTATGTGCATTCTGTTGGTTTAAATGTTTTCATTCTCATTCAAACATTACATGGCATGGGACAATGGAGCATCAGCTCAACAGAGCGTTACTAGCAGTTTACACTTGGGCCAACTATCTAAAAAGCCTCCAGTATCGTGATTGTAAATATGTCTAGAGCAGCAATAAATCACTCTGATGAACTTCTCAGACAAAACTTGTTCTCCCTTCAGTATTCCTCCATCCTTAAACATTCATCCACCCACCCTACTGCTTGTTATCGGGGTCACAGTGAAGCAGAGCAAAAAAGAAAAAACAGGAATACCCCACTGCGAAAGAGCTGCTGATACACGTCCCAAACCCCCCCCCCATCTCATCTCTCCTCCCTAATCATTCACCCACTTTGGACTGGACTGCTTTCAGCAGCAGGACGGCCTCTTTGTACTTGCTGGCAGCCTCTCTGTATTGTCTCTGCTTGACCAGCGCGTTGCCCTGCATGTGGAGGCTTGGCACCGTGTGCAGCTTCTCATCCTTTTCCATCATCCACGACTCTCTGTGGTACGACATGGGGTCTCCCACCTGGAGGCAGCGCGGGGCGCGAGGAGAGCACGACAGAAGCAAAAAACATCAAACGGAGAACAAAAACTCCAAAGATGGAGGCACACGTTAAAGGGTTAGATGGTACAAATGGCTGAAGTGGTTGAGAGAAATGTGCATATACTCAAGTGCTGGAGTTTGTATTTCTGCTCCACTACGTGTCACACTACATTTATTTGAGAGCATTCATTTTAACATGAGAAACACTTGATGAACTTCAAGGTCTGCTCAAACCCAAGGTAGCTCTCAGTTATGGGCGTGGTTGCAGCTGCTCAGGCTGAAGTCTTGCAAACCTCCGCTGAGATTTACACAATGGTAACGAATATCAAGGACAAAGTCTTAACTTGTGCTGCAAGGTAATTTTCCACTTGCACAAAATAGTTTCGACGCACATCCGCTTTACGAACTAGACGTCGTTTTGCTCCTCGTGCCAACTCTACGGTATACGTTGCTTTTTTATCCGTCACTTCGTTAATTACTTCATTTTTCACGGTTAGCTTTGTATATATTTTATAGTTTATCAGGGTTTTTTTTTTGGTATATTTTCGGTGCTTTTGAATATTGTGTTCTTCACTTTTTTGATCCCTGAGATAGATAGGCTAAATAACTGTTAGCGACATTTGCCATCCATGCGCTAACGTTAGGTCGCTACGGCTCTTTTTTTACACTCCGTACTTTGCAGAGCCGCCAAAAATGAAACTGACCGATTACACCAGCAGTAAAGCTCCGACCTCGGTGCTGGAGAAGGGATTTAAATGTCACAAATCAGAGAGAAGGGTGGCTGGTTATACAGTTGTGTGTATATGCAGAGCTTCTTAGAAAGCAAGCGAGGCTAGCTGGCAGGCTAACCTCATCAAAAATACTCAAATAAAAAATGTAAAAGACGTAGAAAAACCAACGGTAAACTACTAACCCAATATACAAAGGGACCTGTGAGAAGTTAAGTATTTTAAATAAGTTATGGATGTAAAAGCACTGAAATAACTATGGACATAAAAGGACACGCAGTCCATAAAGCAGATATACGTCTCACTAAATTGTGCAGGAGGGGAATAGCTTGTGTGCACAAAATATGATCTTGTGAATATGAGGACAAAAGGGGGAGGGCACTTACACAATGAGAACTTTTGGACACTTGTAATAAATTTCAGATGATAGTTTTGTGCATTTGTGTAGTTTATATGCAGGACTTTTACTTACAACAGAGTTTTTTTACATGGTAGTATTGCTGCATCTAAGAAACTAATACAAGGACTGGAGTACTTCTGAGATGTCAGCCTGTGCAGACGGAACATTTTTGAACCTATCTGCAGGAAAGATGTTAATTCACTGCTGCAGCTGCTGGACCCCCTGGTGAGTTTCAAGCTTGTTCTGGATACTATATTATTTCAAAGCTGAATGTCTCAGACAGAGTGGGACTTCACTTTTGTCACTCCTGTCAGTGGATTTAAAAAAAAAAATAATAATGTGTAGGAGTGTCTCCCTCCTAGAAGAGGGATGCATGAAAAGGTAAATGTGTCTTTTTTTAACTGTCAGCCTGCAGACGCTAAAATCCGAGGAAAGCTGGCTATTGAGAAAAGACAGCTGATTGTTGAACCAAGCTTTCTTCTTCTCTTATTCGGAGTGACGTGCGGTGCGTTAACAACCGGTGCTTACCTGCAGCAGCTCCATGACAAATATAAGCGGTTGAGGTGTTCTCATTATCTCATCCAGCTCTGGGTAACCGGTGGAGTGATAGTGGAACATGTTTCCCATGCCACACGTGTGCCTCTGGCCCTCCAGGGGGTCTTTCCCTTGAGCGATCAGTCTCATTCCCTTGGACACGATGGGGTACAAGCCTGTGTGCTGCAAAATAAACTCATCAACAAAAACATAAACAACAAGACAAAGGAGCACTTAATCATGCTAACCCCCTGGTACTGCCTGCCTGTGACAATCAGGCCTACCAGGAACACATAAGTAATGGCTGCAATTTTACTTGCAAATTACTTCTTTTTTTTTTTTTTTTTCTCTCCAGAAGAAAAACACAACAATTTGCACAGAAAACACTGCTCTGCTTGTGTTTGTAATACAGAGCATGTAGGAGGCTTCAGAGGCTTGATTCATGTGCATACTAATCAGGAGCAAAGGCTTGCTCGTCTTTGCTCATGAACACCCATTAGGGTCGAGTTTCTGGGGCCTAATATCTTGGTGAATGTGTGCGTTAAGTCTGTAAATCAACTTACAGTGGCGTCACACCAGAACTCAGCCACCTCGCCGATCCTCATGGACATCAGCAGGGTCTCCCAGACCTCCATCTTGAACATCTTCGCGACGAAGATCTCCGCCGGTCTGCCGGCCAGTCGACTGTCATCGATGACCGTCCGCTCGAAGTCGTCCAGCAGCGTCTGGAAATGGAAAACCAGCTGGGGGGCAGGAAGAGTGAGAGGGTGGAGATGAATCAATGGAGCCATTAGTCTCCAACGTGTCATAATAACCGGCGCTATAATCACCGGTCGTGTTATAGCTTGACACGGTTAACGGTCCATGAAATGCTTTATAAACCATTTATTAAGCATTTGTAAAGGCTTATAAACATCATCTTCATCAACATCTTTTTAACGGTTATAGATGAACGACACAACATCGTTTATAAGCAACATTAAGCTTTAATTGTTGTTTGTTAATAATGAAATAACTATTAAAATTTAATTAGCTATATATTTACCATTTATTAATGATGGCTATTATGAAATGTGGCCTAAAAATGTATTTACGGTCTACAGGTTGTCCATCTTTTATACTTTATATCCTTTATACTAAAACAAATAGAGATCTAGTTTTGTAGAATAATCTGTGGGATTGTTTTTAAAGTACACGAGCGATCCTCACATATTTTCAAAGACCTCATGAATTTCCCCTCTGAGAGAGAACTTAAAAGCACATTTATTTACGGGCTAAGAAAACCAATTTTTCTTTCCAAAACACAGCACTTGTTTATTAATGTGCAGATAACTAAAATATACAATCCTCTCATTTTAGGAATTCCTGCCTTCGATCTTTTTATGGATGTATGACGCAAGTACAGGGTCAGATTACTTTGAAATGTAGTCAGTTACCGAAGACAGATTGGTGGATTTTTTTGTAATTAGTAATGTATTTAATTGGATTACAAAAGAAAATCTGTATACTTTTGAATTACCTTTATAAACACAGCACTGGCAGGAGCGACAGGTGAACTGTGTAGGCCTGGGCGATACTCAGTATTATCGAATATTGTGATATTTCCTGTCAAAGGCGATATATTTTAAATATCTGGTATCCAACTGCTGTTATGGCATCTTCAGGCTTTTATTTTGAAAATAAAGTGCACGCAGTGCTGTCGTGGCAGCGGAGGCAACACACATGGATATTTGGGGAGTTACTTCAGTTTAATTGGTTAATTGAAGCTTTATCATGGGACATTAACATTTAGACACTTCCAGCTTCCCAATTTAGCAATAATTTGGGTTTAAAGCAGTAAAAATGGTGAGCCAAGGGATTTGAATCAGGCTGCATTTCGTCTTTGGAACTAAGCAGGCGTGAACTAAACAGGGCAATACTAAAAAATGTTGGTTTCAAATCAGAGTCCATCACCCTGCACAGTTCGTTCGGCTGGATTCACCAAGTCAGTAATATCATCTATCGTGATATGTGGGTCGGACAATATCGTGATATAAAATGTTGGATATCGCTGTTTAAAAATATTTTTCCATATTTTAAAGACTTGTGTAGAAGTGTAATCAAGTTATCCAGGACAATGTAACTTTGATCTCATTACACATGTTTTCAAATGAATCTGGTTAAAGGTGCTTATTTTGGTGATAATAATCCTGATGCATGTATTTGTTTGTATGTTTTCTTCTCCCCTCTCTTTTACCATGTTTGAATGTCTGGCATAGATCAATTAATAAAGACGACAGATGAAATAGATAAGACTATTTGTCAGCTTTGACAATGTGCAACTCTCGACTGTTTATGTACGCTGTCAAACATTTGAGTCACTTCTGACGACTCACACGAACACGCTGGTATTCAGTACGTGTTCAATCTGTTCGCGTGCATATGAAAGACTGTACCATCACTCCGACTGTCCCCTTGTCGCCTTCTATTTATATCTCGACAGATTGTGTACAACGGTCTGATAACTGTGCGAGCAACAGGAGATCGCCTCACCTGGGAGGGAACACACACACACACACACACACACACACACACACACACACACACACACACACACACACACACACACACACACACACACAATGTACACACTGCACACGCACAGGTAAATGGAAATTCATGCTGGCATTGTCATGGAAAATGTGTGTTATGGTGTCCAGGCTCGGTGCCATATGGCTGGATGTGACTTGGAAGGGTAAAAAAAGTCGCCGGCCGGTGGAATCAGAGAATGAACAGACACACAGATTTGGTGCCAAAAGACATGTTGCAATTTGGTTGACCAAATGTTTGCTCTGTGTGTTAAGTGCCAGAGACAGAATACATTTCCTCACTTCATGAATAATTCAGCAGAATCTAATTGAAGTGGGCAATGCACCAGAGCTAAAAATAGACATGTTTCCAGTGGAACATTAATTAGATCACAGTGGTAATCAATTCCAATCATGGTGAGTTGGTCGGGTTAACCGGGTGACCCGTTACCTTTGCCCCAGGCGGAAAGTGCGGCAGCGGTCCTGAGCCTCCGGCCAGAATCTTCTTCTTGACTCCTGGGTGGTTCAGAAGGTACGTCTCCTCCATTGTCTCCCTGCCTTGACACAAAACTGTGTGTGTTTCAGAGATCTCTTTTTCCTCTCTGGGCCTGTGTTCTTCTGGTTTTTCTAATTAGCCGAGTGGAGAGAGTCTTGCCTGGTGAGCTGCTCTCTGACAGATGGCAGGATTAGGCAGGTTCTGGAGGTGGACACTTTAATCTGAGGAGCTAATCTCTTTGCCTACTCCCCTGCGATTGGCGGGGCAATCCCTGCAGAAAGTAGCGGTAGCGGTAGAGGCAGAGACAACCACCAGGGGAACGGGATCATGTGAAGGAGAAAAGCCTAGATCGCTCTCGAACACAGTAAGATCATTCTGGAAGGACGGTAATCTGATGACATGATGATTGGATAGTGACGCGGCTGTCCGGGCCATGATTGGAGGCCTTTGCATCACACAGGAGAGTGAACAACAACAAACAGTGACTTCTTAGATTTGACCACAACTAATAATTTTTTTCTTGATTAATATTCAGTGTTGTAAAAAGTACCCAAAGGTTAAGATGTAAAAGTAGAGATCATGTTAAAATATTACTTTGGTAAACGTCACCCATGTGAATAGTACCTGAGTACAATTCTTAAAGGACACCTTTTATACTTTTATTTTTTCTTTCCTTCAGTGTGTTATGTAGGTTATTGCACACCAACAGAAGCTCCTCTCTCCCACAGAAAACACTGCTCCTGAAACGCCTCGTCAGTAGTCCCGCCTTTATTCCTGCGACTTCCTGACATCACACTATGTCACCGTGTCACACATTTGCATAATTTATCCTGATATTCATGGTAGAAGTGAAGCTAACCTGAAGCTAAAAACATGACAGAGCTGACCAGAGACACCGCGAGCTGTACTGGCTCAGGCGTGTATGAGCTGACCAATCAGAGCAGGCTGGGTATTTAGGAGGGGGAGGTCTTAAAGAGACAGCTGGTAAAACGGAGGGTGAATACAGAGCTGCAGCACTGGACAGTCTGAGAGAACTGATGTGATTTCTGAGCATTAAAGCATTTAAACTTTACTGGTAGTGACCCACACTAACATTATGAACCTAGAAATGAGCATGTCTCCTTTCAATATGATATTAAATGAGCTGAAGTATCAAAAGTAATTTCCTGGCAGAATCAGTGTTTTAGTGTTTTTTGTGTATTTCGTCCGATTGTAGATTAATGTAGTGGAGTGGAAGTAGCAGAAAATGGAAATACTAAAAGTATTTAGTTACATTCCATCACTATATTTTGGTCAAATCAAATCTCAGAA
>OMLP01044320.1:14050-27398 GCA_900302685.1 Spondyliosoma cantharus
TGACATTAAATTATACATACAGTATATTTACATATACATACTGCATACTTTGGGTTAACTAATGATCAGTCTGACGGATTATCTGATCCATTATACAGCATTTTTCAGAATCAGTGTTTTAGTGGTTTTTGTGTATTTCGTCCGATTGTAGATTAATGTAGTGGAGTGGAAGTAGCAGAAAATGGAAATACTAAAAGTATTTAGTTACATTCCATCACTATATTTTGGTCAAATCAAATCTCAGAAAAAGTGCAATCACATCCTGAAGCCAAACGTTATGTCATGAAATTGCTTGGTTCGAAATGAAAAGCAGCAAATTCTCACGTTTGAAACAGCAAATGTTTCACATTTAACCTTGAAACATGATTTTCATCAAATTGCCGCAGATTCGTGTTCTGTTAATCCAAACTTCAGTTAATTGACTACTTACTTCAGCTCTTATTTGAACAGGAGGGACTTGAGTAGGTGACAGACTTGAGATGAAAATCCATTTGATGGGATTCTGATGAGTTGTTAACGCTGCAAATTAACCTGGCAGTTTAACTCAAGTGAGCTCAGCGGAGGCGCCACTGAATACACCAGTGAGCAGCAACAAAGATGCAAGTCGGTGCCACAGTCGGCTAGATTTCAACCTAGTTTGAAGACACAGTGAAAAAACAAAATACATTCTCCAAGTTTTAATCCTGTGTTAAATATTCATCATCTCCTGTTACTAGAAGTATTTTTCTATCAAAATTCCTCTTTATTCTATTGAACTCGGGAGCAGTTTCATAATTTAATCAATTAAATGTGATTTTGGGGTCAACTTGCTCACCGTCCATCATATAAAACAGTGAGCTAATATGAGTAGTTTGTTTTGGATTTTAGCTGTTGAACTTGTGTGTGTGAGAGAGTGTGTCACTACAGAAGATAAAGACTCTCTAACTTCCGTTTCATTGTTTCTTTTACAACTTGAGGAAGGTTCATCCGGCCACACAAAAAGGATGTTAATGACATCAAAAAAAGCCCACTTATATAAATATCTGCCAAAACACAATAAAACTGACATTTTCCATTTTTTGTCACTGTAATTTATTCTTCATTCAGGCAATTAAACACAAAGATGGTGACCTTGACTGTGTACATTTCGCTAACTTAGCTTTTTCACTGTTGAAGCCAACCAAATACTTTAATCATACAGTGAAGAAAAACAAATTGTCAACTGAGTAAAAAAACATTGCCTTTTAATACCGACATCAGTATGCTGCATGTGTAATATATGAAAACGATAAACCCAACGGAATGAAACAGCAAGTCAGCTAATAAAGACTCCCTCCTCCCTGGATGAAGGCTCTCCTCCTCCTCCTCCTCGGCTCCTGTGTTTATGTGGCTGAAGATGACATGAGGCTGCCCCCTGGTGGTCACTTCTCTATCAGAGAGTCCAGCTGCTCCTGCAGGGAGGCCAGCTGTTGAAGCAGAAAATAGAAGGCGTGATTGATGCCCCGAACAGCCCCGGGGTGTAATTGGAGGGTAAGTGGATGATGATTAACATGTCTTATCACATTAATTTGCCGCCTTCATTTGTCAATACAAACAACTACCCAAGACAGTAAGTGGCCTCACTGCCATAGTTGCAAAAAGGACTCCGCTGTTAGCTGCCGACAAATTTACATTTCACATGCCTGAATTTGAACTTTACTAAAAGGCATTCGGAAAAAAACGTTTGATTTTAAAAGTACAGCGCCATCAGCTAACATGGTATTTTCACAAGATACATTCGTGCGTAAGTGCTGAAAGCTGTAGGAATCTCCCAGCATGCACTGATCCGCGGCTTTTCACGCAAAAAAAGGTTCTTACCTGCTCCATCTCCCGCTCCTCCTGCTGAATAATCTCGTCCAATAAAGCTTGGAAGCGGTTCTGTGAAGGGAGAGGAGAGCAAACAAGATTTGTTCGAGTCGACACGCTGAGCCTCATTAAATTGCGATGGCTTTAAATGTGTCTGCCTGGGCGCTGCTCATGTCACTATCTCCTCCCCGACAGAAAGGCCACTTGGAATGCCAGTCAGAGACAGCTGACCTTTTCCCTGCGACTGTGATAATAACGACTGGAGATGGGGCTTTGACGCTCCCAAAACACCGGGCAATGAGAGCTCTAAATGGCAACATAAAAAGGGCCGTGTCTGCTCATGTTTTGCTCATTGTAGTCTCCGCTAAAGAGCGCTCAGAAGTACAATGAATTTTCAGGCCATTTTTTTCCCTGCATAGCAATGTGTTTATAGCAAAGGGCTGATGGGAGAAGTGTAATACTGCGCGTAATCTGCTGTCTTCATCATCACCGCTGAGGGAACTTATGCCGCTTGAAGACTTCTGCCTCAGAGCTCATCTGCATGTTCTTGTTTACGTTTCTGTACATGCAGACCTAGTTTCTGTGTGAAAGAGTGTGTGTGTGTGTGTGTGTGTTAAGTGTTTACTTTCAGGGCCTGGTTTTCCACTTTCATGATGAGCTCCTCCTGCTGTTTCTTTCTGGCGCGGGTTTCCTGGAGCTTGGCCTTGACGTTGTTGATCTGCACCTGATATTCCATCACTGCGGGGAACAGCAGAAGGTTCAGATGTTACGACCGCCATAAAAAAAAACCCCCCAAAAAAAACCACAAACATCATTTACGCCTCTGCTTTGTCGCGCAGTTAAGAGCGAACAGAAAAAAAAAAAAAAACCCCGGGGAGCGATGATGATGCGACTCGACGAAGCCACGAGGGCAAGACGTGCACCTTAGCTTGCTGAAACACAAGGATGCCTCCATTTCAGTTTGACAAATTGCAGCTAATGGGAACAACAAATCCATTTAGAAGGACGTGAGCCAGCAGGCCGAATCACTAAAAGACGCAGCTAAATCAGACTGCTCTGGGCTCCACGGAGGGTTCTCATTAAATCCAGCCAAAGTGATAGTGTCTTGCAACAACCTGTGGCTCCGTCATCTTCCAAACTAATTGTATCCACCCCCTACTCCCCTCCAAGTGACTCTCAATAGTCTGATACAGCCCATCTAATATGCACTATCAAGCAAGGAGGAGTCCCTGCAGACCCATTTATTACATTTCTACAGCACTGCCAGACTCCAACACATCTGCAGGAGCTCTGCCGCTGCTACAGTGGAGCTGACCAGAAGTGCTGCTGACTGACAGCCCCGTGTATGTAGATAAGGAGGCATTGAGCTGTCAGACTGGACAGCTGCCTGAGCCAAACGCTGAGCCACAACACCTGTCAGCATGGTTAGCCGAGAGCTGTCAGCGTGGCGCATCTCCATGGGCGAGGACACAGCACGTGCGTTTAAGTGTAAGTAGGGCTACTCATTTGAGGTAGTGTGTGTGTGTGTGTGATGTCTGACCTAAAAAATTCAGCTCTGATTAGAAGTCCAGACACCTGGCTGAGGTTATTTCTGACCTCTGCTTTTTAAGTGTCTGAGGGGGTTTGATTTAAATTTATGTCCGACTGTGTCAGGTCGACAAGTTGGTTTTGAAATCAGCACGCCGTGGCCTCGGCGGTGAACCGGATACGGACGGAAAAAACGAAAGGCCGGGGGTATGCCGGGTGAGTCGGCTGAAAGAATCAGCATTCACACCGAGGTGCTGACGCAAGTTGCAAGCACAGCACGGAGGATTGCATAATTCTAAAGCTAGGCTTACTTCATCCATGTCGATATACACACTTTCCAGAATAGCTCATACAAGCACACATGATCAATATATAAAAGGACAGATGTACACACCATATGGACATACATCTATACATCACATATCAAAGAGCTTCCATGTGTATTTCATTTACTATATTCCGACACTTTCTTTTTTTCTTCTTCTGAACTGGAAACAACTTGTTAAGTGATGTATTCAAATACTAGACCGTGTCAGCAGGGCTGCAACTAACAATTATATTAATTATCAATTGGTTTGTCAATTTCCTTTTCCCCATTTAGTCATTATTTGGTCTTTACAATGTTAAAAAATAGTGGAAAATGCTGATCACACGTCCCCACAGCCAAAAGGTGACGTTGTGAAACATGAACAGCAAATCTTCACGCGGGGAGACTAACTCGTGATGTTTTTACGGGAGGCTCCCCGTTTCATTTGTGCTGTCAAACAATCATGGATATAAACAATTTAGGATGTAGAAGCGGATGTTGACGTTTGCAGATAGTTTATGAAGGAAGGAAGTGCAGTCGGCATGTTGATTAGACCTGACGGATAAGTTTGCTCACAAGAAACTCCACTGGGCAACTCAGCCTGCAAACATGCTGAATTTTTCTTGATGAAGGACTTAAACAACAGCTTGTTTAATTGTTTTGGCTCCTCATTCCTGGAATACATCATCCATAATTGCTAATCTGACATGATATGTACTGAAATTCAGCTTCAGTGCTTTCGTAGTTCCTCAACACCATCTACAGCAGGAGACTACAAAGAAGTTAAAAACGTCCTCATACGCATTTTCAGGACGTTTTCACATGCAGTCCTCTCAGTCCCTGATGGATGTGCTACCGTAAAACCCATCCAATTACCACAGTGCTAATGAATGTTTCGCGGAATGTTGCCAAATTTCATTTACTTTTGACAATGTCATTAGCTAGCAAACTATGTTAGCCTTAAAGTGGAAGAATGACTCCAATTGCTTTCGAACAGGAAGAGAAAAAAAGACAATATAAAATAAAAAATGTTTTTGTTCATACTCCAATAAGCTTTTCATACCATCAGCAATAGTTGTCATTCTGTAAATTTTCATACAGATGTCATACAGTTTTCCAGCTCTGTAGAAGCCCAGATATCTTCTTACCTATCTGGTTGTTTCTATCACTTTCATGCTGCGCAGAGTCGGACTCGTTGAGTTTGTCTTGGAGCTGTCGGACCAGATCATCCTCCGTGTCCATGATATTCAGGTCCTCGTCCTCGTGCCGGTCCCCTTCGTCTTCCTCATCCTCACTGGAGCTGCTAATGTCGTTGAAGATCTCCCTCAGCTCGTCGCGCTGGGCTGGCCATGCGGAAAGGCACATTAGTGTTATTAACATGGACGCAAAGATGGAAAGGAGCGAGATGCAAACGCATGCTTTGGTTCCATCTAGGTCAGAGAGAGCGCAGGCTGGTGGAAAACATGAGTGTGTTAAGGTTACGGTCCTGTGTGTGAAATAAACCAGGTAGGATAAATGTGGGCTGGTGACAATGCGAACAGCTTATCTCGCACAGCAAACACAAACTGTGTGCTCCAACACGCAGCAGATAAGTGGTTCTTTTGTTCCCCCTTTTGTTCTTGAGATCACTTTGTTGCAACACTGAACCATCTGAGCGTATTATTAGTCATGCCACTCGCGCACACGCAGCGCTCACCTCGGCACCTGTAAGTGTCGGCACACTCGCACTGTGCGCACCTAAGTGCTCGGAGGGTCTCCTGGTGAGTCTAGAGGCAAATATTATCTAAGGGCCAAAGAGTAGCTAATGCTTGGGTGCGCTCTATTTCCATTTCAAACCACTGGGGCAGAGGCTATCAACAGTGACAAAAGTGGTGTGCAGGTTTGAAAATTAGGAGAGAAGCCTCTGCCGGTGAGAGAGGAGAGTATAAAATACATCCCTGTACAGCAGTCGGGTCAATCTCAAGAGCCATCAGTGCCTTTTCAAAGCAGCTGCGCACAAACAGTTTGACCTGCTGACTGCAGGCATGTCGGTATCAACATGTGTTAGCCTATATGTAACAAGAAGTACTACTCATCTTGACATCAGTATCCGCTGATATCTGCCGTGTTGACTGTCTGCAAATATGACTCAATTCACGACAGCAGCGGCTGATGTTTATCTCGCGATGTCACATCAGTTTTGCGCCGGCGCGTTCATGAGCTACTGGCTCGTGAGAAGATAATATTAAAAGGTTGTTCATACATAAAGCATGTGAATTTGTATAACCAAATTGAGCTCTTTCAAAGACGGTGTAATGAAGGGCTGAATGACTTTAATTCATCAGGATCGGCCCAGAATTTCACATTCAGTGATGCATTCAATTATAGAAATGCAAAAAATACATCTTGGACATTCTTGGTTCAATTGAGAGCACTGACAAGTATATTTTTCCAAGGTAAAATGTCCTGCTTAGAGAATATCTTGCCATTATGTAAAATCCTGAATATCTATCTATTGATCTATCATTATAATAGCTGCTGTAACTACTTTCTTAGTAAAATTAATGTTAAATAGCTGAATAGTTAAATAGTGTTTGGTCAGTAACCCAAGTCTCTCCTCTACTAAAGCAGTTAAAGAAAAAAATAAATGTTCTCGTATCCCTGCCCAAGAGCACTAGGTAAGCGACCAACTCCAGTGCGCCCGGTGATGGCTTATACTGCCAAACAGGCCAAGTGATGAAAAACGCTTGAAGAATAGAAAGAGGCTAAGAGAGCTGCCTCGGGGAAAAAAGGAGCCATGCAAGTGTAGTTATGTAGAGAGTAGGGGTGTAACGGCTCTGAACCCGAAACCGAAAACCTAGGTTCGAAGGACTAATGTTCAGAAACTCATTCTAACTTCCCGAACCTCGAACGTGTGTCAGGTCAGTTTAATTTCTGCAAGATGGGTAATAAACCTGAGCTCGCAGATCCCCCGGCCACAGTCCAGTCAGCCGTGTGGAGACATTTTGGGTTTCCAGTTGATATTAAGGAGGATGGCAGTCGTGGCGTTATCAAAGCGCACGTAATTTGTCGTCTGTGTTTCATGAAACTTGTCGTTGGAGGGGCCGGCGACACTGAGCTCACTCAGCCCAGCGGAGCAGCAAGTAACCCCTAATTTCGTGTCCGCTGCGTTACGGCTCCGATCCGATTCTGCTCCGCCGTCCAACATCCTCCAGTAATCCCCACCGGTTGTGTTTTGAGTCACCGCGGCGCAGTACGGCAGACGGCTGGCGCCGCGAGGCCAACGAGTTCCCGCGATAATCACACGATCACTCGCGACCGCAGTTATAGGTATGCGTCATAAAAGTGTTCCCGAAGGATGAGCAGAAGAGCTTGTGCTTGTCTCTTTTTTGAGATTTGTGTTCTGGTGTCAACAGTGTTTTATTTTGAAAAGTAACCGGATGTCATATTGTTGTTTTGGTGTTTATTTTTTGTATTCCTGGATAGTTAAGAGATTAATAGATTAATAAATAAAGTGTTTTTTTTTATTGTGGACTGGTCTAAAGAGAAGTGTTAAAGTCTTGGTTAAGTTAATATAATTTAAGTAATGTTCATGTTCTTGATATTGCAATGCAGCAATCCTTTAATAAAATCCAGAATTTTTTTCTGGAAGTTTTCCAAAAGGTTTTTCAGTATGTTTTTAAAAACCGAGGTTTGAACCGAACCATGAGTCAAAAACCGAAGTTCGAACCGAATCGTGGGTTTGGTGAATCGCCCTACTCCCCACCCCTACTTTACTTTGTTTTAATTATTGATATTTCTGCCTCCAGGTGGGTAGAAGGCAGCATTCACCACGTGTTTTGTCTCCTTTGTGATGCACGGAATCAAATCCCCCACAAATCGAATTCAATCCATTATGTCCTGAGAAATGTCCTGTCCGAAATGTTGACCTTATATACTAAATCAATGAGAGGTTGTAAGAGTGTGTTGAAATTGACTTTTTCCTTTGGTATTTCTGCCTCTAGCCCAATACAAAGGTGAATGGAATTTTCATCAACCTCACTTTGGACGTAGCTCAGTGGGTAGAGCTGTTCGATCAGTGATTGGAAGGTCACTGGTTCGATTCCTGGGCTCCCCTGGGCGGGACTGAGCTACATGCTCATCCTTGAGCAAGATACTGAACCCCAAAACTGCTTCTGATGTGCAGTTGGCACTAGCCTCTGCCATCAGTAAGGGTCCTGCAATGAGCTGGCGACTCATTCAGGGGTGTACCCTGGCCTTCGCCCAACGAGTCACTGGGATAGGCTCCAGTAATCCCCCTGAAAAAGGGGGACAACAACATCACCGCAACCCCGCGAGGGAAAAGCGGGCTAGAAAACGAAACGAAAGTTTCATAAGCTACTTCCTTTCATTTCCCATTAAAATAAAGAATGTTGATTCTGTGGATTATCACTTCAGTATCTGTTTGTGGTGCTCACCTCTGATCACCACAAATCCAATTCTATTCGCCTCATTTGTAGGTAGAGGCAGAAATATAACAGACAAGACCCGGTGAATAAATTAGAAATGATTGGATTAGCCACTAGAGACAATAAGATCATTTTTTGGCAATTTGGATGACCTGACCCTTTACAGTATATCAATGTTATAATTAGTTCATAAATCAATTGCTACACAGTATAAAGAGGTTCAATATTACACTCGCTAGTTGCTCTAGTTATATGACAAAAGTTAGCTTCAGCCAGGATGTTGACTAAAAAGCCTAGTTCTCAGTGTGTTTAGCCAACAGCATTCACAGTTAGGACAGCTTGCTAAGACACTGCTCTCAGTTGTACAACAGATGTTACACACTAAGGCTGGATGATGCTATCGTCCATTGCAGATGGCTAACAGTCATTGACAACTTATCGATTCTGGCTTTGTAACATCGTGACCCCACCATCCAGCCCCTTTCCAGAAAGCATAAAAAGGACTACGTCTCCTCAGAGTTGCGGTACGGAATGAGTTGTGACATGTGGGAGAGAATATCAAAATAAGTTGTTGTCGACGTTGCCATGTCCAGTTTTTTCATTTTCTTCTGAAGTTAAGTGATACCAAGACCCTTCTTTACATTGGAGGCAGCAGAGTTTCTTCACTGTGGGCTGTTGTTTGGATGTTTCATTCCTTTGCTATTTGCGTTTCCTTAGCTTAGATTCCTCTGTATAGCTAGCAAGCTAATTTTGTTACACGCTTCACAGGCTGTACACAAATAAGTTATGGATATGAGGTACAGAGACAAAATACTCAGCATGGTGATGCATGTATGACACACGCCCACCAGGGTTGTGAGAATTGATTCGTCTGTTCACTTCACTGGTGACCGGAGCATGAGTTTTCTTGCTGGGTTTAGACAGTTGGAGGCTGCTGTCAGCATTGATTATTACAGTGGTAAACTAGTAAGGAACTCCGCAGCAACTAAAGCAATTAAAAACAGCCCCCACCCCCAAAAAAATAATGTCATTATCCTGAAGTTTCACTGTGGACATGGTCATATATGAATTAAGTAAACATCGGCCAACCCTATTACGCACGCACACAAACCCTGGACCAATCACTGCTCTGGCAATGCATGAGCAATGCCTACCTCATTTTCATTTGAGCATTAGGAAAATGGCAAATATGTGGCTCAGTAAGTAGCGTTCTATGGAGAAAACAGGGAATAGACATGATGAACTATGTGAGGACCAAACGATTGGAATACAAAGAGTGGAGAAAAGGGGCTTATGAAAGATAAATAAAAAAGTTAAAAAGTTCAATATCCATTTCTGTTTACACTTCATTTGAATTGTTTAACCAAAAGTTAATTATTGCATCCATTCGTATGACGATCAGACCTCATCCATAAAGGTGGCAAATCATGAAACCCTTATATGAGTCACTTTTGGAGCGGTAATAGGGGGCCTTTAGAAGACAAACAGCCAATTTCCTCGTTCAAGAGTGAGGACTTGTGGGATAAACAAAGTAAAAAATGCTGACTTTTTCTTTTGAGTGTGTTCCCTCTCTGAATGGGTCTCCATGCTGAGTAGCTAGATGAGCCTCCTGAATTTGCAGCAAAACTGCTGTCAAAGCTCTCATTAATAATTTTCACTGCAGCCTTCATAATTCTCAACCACAGACTGTATATCTCGACCCAGAAAAGGAGGAGTGAGGGCAGGAGGAGGCTAGGAAAAAAACAGAGTCTTTCAAAACAGAATATGTGATACTGGTATTATCAGGTGACCTCTATCTGGTGAAATATGTACGATGAGTGCTGTTTGGAGGGAGAAAACAAGAGAGGGAGTGAAAGGGAGAAGAGATTGATTATGTGATCGTTGTGTTTCTGGCTCATATAGAGTCACATTTTCTGTGGGAAACAAAGGAGAAATTATACAATGAGTACATCATATGAACATTACAAATACTTTCCCATTGTAACTGTCCAACTGCAATATTTAAGATGCAATAAAACCCCCTCCTGACTCATCTGTACTGTGAAATGTGACATGTGAGCTGTGTTCCCTGCTCTAGCTCCAGCCTGCAGTGTGCTGCACTGTGCAGTGTAGTGACAGTACCGTGTATGAATCTGTGAGCCCTGATAGTCTGAGAGCTACCAGTTTATATTAAGCATGTGGTTGAGCTTAAGATGCTCCTCTCCACAGTATGCTGCACGTGTAACACTTGCACTGCCTTGAACTCTTCATGCCAAGTATCAAACTTTTATGTCGGAGAGCAGAACAGTGAAGCTCTTGCTAATCATCACTTGTTTATTTTTCACAAGTCGGCACTGACTGACACGACACTGCTATGGCAGCACAGGCATGGAAATCTGAATTTGAAAAAAAGATTAAAAAGCAGGTTGAGGAAGAAGCAGAGAGGCTATACAGAACTGATATCTCTGACTTTCAAAACTGCACACTCACAACTATAACTCACACTTGGAGGCAGTGGAACTACCCAGCATTGCTATTGATTTATTGACTGCCCATTTAAACTGAGTATCAGCCTACTGCTGAGCTGTGGAGCCTCTGCTGTTATCAAGTGGAGACTTGTGAGTTATGGTTGAGCAAAGTACAGATGAACCTCTACTGCTTGCTATCACGTTAAGCTACACCTCAGTTCTTCAAACGTGTGAAGCTCTGGGTCTTTCATGATTGCCCTGGGAATTATGATAATCCCTTATCAACCAGTCTTACACCACATCTTTTCTATACTCATGAGGGCATACAATATGTATCATTAGCTCTTGTGGGGGCCTTCTTACCTCAAATCAGATTATAAGCTAGTCTTTAAAGTATATTAAACCAACATTTTTAACCTAATCCATAAAATGATTTTGGATGCTCTTTGAAGGGAGAACAGCTTTTGCACACCTTAAGATTGACAGGTGCGTAGGAGAAGACCGAGGGCCAACATAATCAGGAAAAACAACTCCTGCAAAATGTCCTTAGACCTTCATCAGGTTATCTCAAAGATGCTCTTTGTAGAAATTAGAATTTGGAAAATTAGAAGGACTTCTGAACATTTTATCTTTGTGACATTTCAGCCTTGTAAGAACAATAGTACAACGAAACTGATAAAAATCCCCTTGCATCTTTATTCGTCTATGATTTTGCAGCCCATGGCTCAACATAAAATGTCAGCAGTTGACATTGTGTTCAAGTTAAATGTTTTTAATCTGACCGCCATGTTGGTAGGGGATGGTGCCAAAGTTACAGCCAGGCTAGTGAGCGCAGACGAGATGGTGTTTCAACAATAGTGTGAATCCACTTTTGTTTTTTAAAGGGATGTCACAATCTTCACAATCTTCAGCCATGTTTGTGGCAGCAGAAAACAGGTGATTCAAGCCAAAGCATTATCTTTTCTTAACCCTAAACAACAAATATGTATAGTTCCAACCTATCCGTTATTTGCAGAAACGTACATTTATTCTGGCGGCTGGGCTGGATTTCAACAGCAGGCCGCATTGAATCCTTTTCTGAACATTTGCAACGTTTATCAGTTGTGCATGATTCATTCATGGAGCATGTCCCCTGCAGCTAGAATTACCAAAATGAGTCTATGACAGCTTTACATAAATACTAGCTTTCCCAGAAATATACTCTCTCCTGCATGCATACATGCGTGTATTTATCTCTGCTCCGTCCCTCATTATGCCACAGCTTGAGAATCTCCCATAATCATTCTATACAAAACTAAATAGCCTTGACCCCAGTCAGCTAGAGAATATAGCACAAGACAAACCCCATTCCCCATCTTAACACTTTCATCTGGAATGTAATTAGTGCAGCAGCAAGAAGCTTAGTGCTCCGCCCTGCTCTCAGCCCCAACCAAGGTAACTCTAGGCAGCCCCTAATCCTCGGAGCCTAATGGGATTAGCTCCGGAGGGAAGGGAACCCATGTCACACACACACAAATACATTCAAAATCCCAAACTCTCCTCCTCTGTCTCGCTCTCCATCTCTAACCCCCTCTCCCTCTGTGTGCTATTCCACTATCTGTCTAATAGGATTAGACCAAAATTGGCCATTTCTTAAAAATCACATTTGGTCCACTCAGTGTCATCATGCTGATGATGATAGGATGGAAATAATGAGCATTGAAATATGACTTATTCAGTAAAGAAGATAATTACTGTGATCATCTAGGTGAACGACCTGAATCTAAAGTGTCTCTACTTTTAGACTGTAATGCCTTTTTAATTAGCAGTTTGTTTCAGTGAAGAGTTTTGTCCAGTTTTCTAAATTTTGTGTAAAAGGATTCAATCCTGAAAAGAATAACAGGGAAGTAACCTCGAAGACATTCACTTGAGTACAAATGAGAACTGTGCTTGTACTCAGCTGTTGAAAGCCCCTATTAGCTCACCATTCAGCAGGTTTAATCAAGTACAGCACTTGCACACACAACAACAAACTGCACAAAGATGGAAACGTGCAGGTGTGAAAAAAGTAGAAAAATTTAATACTAGCTCAGTGAATTCCAAAATAATGGAAATCTTTCTCCTTCACTACAGCACGATAATTGAAGGTTTTTCTTTTTACTGAAGTTGTCGTTTCTGGGCTGTCTCCATTGAAGGTGTTTGTGAATAGTTTGATGATAAAAGAATTCTGCGGAGGCAAGGCTGGGTGGAATGAATATTGAATGAATATTTACTGAAACAGATCTCAAGCCTTGCAGGTCGGCCGCTACCTGGTATTCACAAATCCTGGCAAAGTTCTGCCCAATGCTTTGCCCTCTGCTCTATCAGAAATCCTCTTGGACCTTCTATCTCAGGACATCTACGAATAACCACCTAACCTTCTCCTCCTGTGTGGGCATTTTGGAGTCTTTCCGATTGTACCTCCCTACTTTTCTAATTGGTCAGTTTGTCCATCTATCCAATAGACTAAAAGAGGAGTTGACCTGTCTCCCTGCTCATCTCCCCTAAATCACTACCTCTGCTGCTGTCAATTCTTGGGACTTGTATTCCCAGGTGGCCCAAAGGGTCACTCTATCCTTCTACGGGAACATAAACGTTTAGACATCCACCACCATCTGGCATGAGGGTCAAACTCCATTTTAGTGTTTTTTGGTGGCCCTGCCGTCTACTAACCTTTAACACTCACACAGCTGAATAATCACTCCGGGACCCCTGGACATGTAAGCCCAACTCCAGCCACATTCCCTAACTCACACAAGGAAAAAACGTTGGTCATAGTTAAATCTAAACTAAATAAA
>OMLP01044321.1:2526-17347 GCA_900302685.1 Spondyliosoma cantharus
AATTTCTTTTTTTCCATTTTCTGCTACTTTGTACTTTAACTTCACTACATTTTGGAGGCAAATATTGTACTTTTCACTCCACTACATCTATTCCACCCTAACTTTAGTAACTAGTTACTCTGCAGATTGTCTGCTGCATCAGAGCCACAGTGGCACATTTTAAATTCATTAATTTTCTGGGCAATCAGATAATCAGAAACATTTTGAATATCTGATCTAAAATGCAAAACTTTCCAGTTTCTGCTTTTCAATGTAGAATTTTGCTGCTTTTCTATGTTATGACGGTAAACTTAATATCTTTGAGTTTGGATTGTTTATCAAAACAAGACATTGAAAGATGTCATCTCTGGCTTCACTAAACTGAGACGGTGATTTCTTTTGACATTTTAAAGACCTTGTTATCAATAAGGTTAATTGATGGTGACAATAATTTTAGGGCTGCAATTAATGACTGTTTTCAATCACAATGACTGTCAATTTTTATTTTCAATCGATAAAATGTCAGTTTTTCCTCAAAGCTCAAGATGACATCCTTTTGTTTTGTCCAGAGCCCAAAGATATTCAGTTTACTGTCATAAGAGAAAATAAACACAGTTAAGAAACTGGAATCAGAAAGTTTGACTTTTCTTAGTTAAAAAAATGACTGAAACAACTTACTGGATTATCCAAATATTAACTAATCGATTAATCGCTGCAGCACTCATCAAAATCTACAGTCCTGTCATCTGTTTCTACTTCATGATACTAATAATAATAAAACACAGTTGGTGTGCATGTACAACATGTTTTGTTCTTTACATTCTTTATTTATCACCCTCTTCCCCTGTACCCAACCTCACAGAGCAACGATGTACACAAAAATAAAATTCTCTCACTTACAACGAAAACACAAAACCAGTGCAGAAGGCCAGTGGTCACCATTAAGTCCATAACTACATTCAGAGATCTTTTCCTAAACACAAACAAAAAGTACAGCGGGTTACAAAATCATCATATGTGATGGAGAGCCGTTCTGCTCTCCACCGTCAGTCCATCAATCCAGTTTATATTTTAAAAATCAATAGAGGCACGTGATGGTCAGCTTTAGTGTTTCTCAAAGACAGAAGCAGAGACGATGTAGAGTACCATATGATGCACGTCTGCTTTATAACTTCATGGTCCTGTGAGCATTATTTTCTAACAATGGGTTGGTGGAAAAGAAAAAGTCAAAACCCACCTATTTAGTGCTTTGGTTGAGAGACGAGCATGAAGAATGAATTGTGATGAAAGAAGTTAAGTAAAATAAATGATGTAAATGCATTCAGAGTCCTGTGAGTTAGTGTTGAGACAGAAAAGCACACAACATATCGACAGAAGGCAGCAGCGGACACTGACGAGGGCCTGCCCTAAGAAAAAAAATTAAAAATCAGCTGACTGGGAGGAGAAAAATATTTACATCAACTGTATACAACTTAATTTATAAATACATTTTAGGTATAAATTAGAAAAATAAAACAACAAAAAGCTACTGTAGTTCAATCAGCTACTGCTACCCTCATTTAAAATGCCAGTCTGATTATTAACCCTCTGTATATTTGGTGAAAAAAGATAAAAAAAAAAAGGCACAGCAATGAATAATTAGAGCAATTTATCCCTGCAAATTTCTACAAGTCACGACACTAAATCCCCATTGCAACAGACATGAAAATATAAATTAAGACGATTTTTTTTTTTTTTTTTACCATTAAATGTAATTCCAACAAGTTCCCACACTCAAAACAGCATCTACACTAGCATCACCAGTTACAGTTTCTTAAATAAATTAAGGCTTTAAGGGGGGGGCGGGTGCGATAAGTCGTCAAGGAGAACCCTGGTTTTTTTTCTGCTTCCTCTGAACACATGATACTGTGTACCTTTCATGCATTGAAGGAAAAGTTAAAAGGAAAGAACAATTTTTGGGGAGAATAAAGCTCATTTTCTTTCTTGTCAACAGACTGATGCCACCCATGTCTGTACATTAAACACAGCGGTGGAGCCAACAGTGACTTTAGCTTAAGCATAAAGACTGGGAATGAGAAACAGGTAGCCTGTAAAAAAAAACAGGTGTCTTCTATAAGAAATGTCTTCACCATCAAAAAGTGTGTAATAGTCAAAGTACAACCAATCTTTGCATGACTTCCTTTTGTGTTCACAGTGCTATTAGGATATCAAATAAATGCTATTTGAAACATTTTAGTAGTGATCCTAAGTTTTGCATCACACCATCACTGAAAAGGATTTTAAAATGATAATTTACTATCAACACCTGGTGATTTTTGCTGTTGTCTGTACCAAACGTTCATGTTCCCTTCTGTGTGGAGGATATGACTTGAAGGCCGCTGCAAAGCTTCATTTATATTTCAATGTTGCACTCGGCCATATTACAGTATCAGTACAGTAATATTTTATTCAGTCTAAGTACAGTGAGTCTTTGTTTATATCTTATCTTAATGTCCCCTTCCTGGTTGCTGTTTGGGCAAATATCTTGTTGACCAGTGACTCTTAAAAAGGAACAGTTTCCAGTGTTTTGCTAAGTTGCTGCTGGCAGTAGCTTTATATTTACTGTACAAACGTACGAGCAGTGTTGACCTTCTAATCTTTATGTCGGCAAGAAAGGAAATAAGCGTGTTGTCCCATAATTATTCCTTTAACTTGTAGTGTGACCATTTGCTGACGAGTATTCTGACTCCTACAAACATATGTTCGAGGACTTAAATCCCCTTCTCTCTCTCTCTCACACACACACACACACACACACACACACACACACACACACTCCATGAACTTGTTATGTACAAGCAGCTCAGTCCTCAGTCCTACACGTAGACCAGGTCTCGGCCCTGATTGGCTGAGCTGCTGGCTGCCTCCTGCGCTGGGCCCTCTGGGTCCGCCTCGTCCCCATCATAGCCCTCGTACTCGATAGGTTTGGGACAGCTATACGGGTGGCCGTTGTCATCGAAGAAGCGGCGGAAGGTGAACTCGTAGAAGGCGTGTTCTGGATGTTTGCCATTGCGGAACCAGCCGTTGAGCGTGTCGTTGAGGTTGTCCTCGCCGTCACTGTCGCTGCTCCACAGTTTATCTGGGTCCACGGGGTCAAAGTTTGAGGTGTCTGTGGAGTGGGCGATAGTGGGAATGTAGGGCGCCACCTGCTGCCGCAGGTCGCTTGAGAAGTCGATGGTCTTGAAGAAAGGATGAGCTTTGATTTCGTCAGCGCCGTTATGGCCGAGGCGGTCCTCTGGGCCGCGGCACAAATTTACTATAAGATCTGACGCCTCTGGGCTGAGCTTGGCTGGTGGGGGAATGTGCAGCATGCTCTTCCAGTTTATCACCTAGTTTCAACAGCAGAGACAACATGAGAAACAATGCAGACTGTAGGTGCTAAACATTTCACTGCAGGTGCTTCACATACCTTCAGCTGTGTCTCCAGGGGTGTGGTCGCTAAGAAGGGGGGCTGTCCGACAACCATCTCATACAAGATCACACCAACACTCCACCAATCACAGAGCTGGGTGTATCCTGGAGGAGATTAAAGGTGTCAGTCACTCTGCAACAACATCTAGAAAAGTTTTAAGTCAGGCTCACCCAAATTATCTGAAGCTTCTACTGTTTTTGAGGTACAAACATCCAAATCAGCATCGAAAAAAGAGAGACGTGTCAGATGCACAGAAAAATAGGACTGATAAAGAGAGCAAGAAATGGAGCTCTTCTGTTTACATCTAGTCTCAAACCTGAACACATAAAAAGCAGCAAGGGAGCATTTCTGTACAAATGCTCTGGGCTGTGATGAGCGCCAGCTCAACCCTCCTCGCTTCCAAGTGCTCAACACGCGTTTGCTCTCCAAGTTTACTTTTGAGACTTTGTAAGCACGGACAACGTTAGATGTCTCTCCTCCAGTCCTCACCTCTCATTAGACTCATAATTACAATAATATTAAAGCATATAATTAATAATGCTTGCCCCTTTTCCCCCTAGTAGAGCTGTAACAAAAAGAACATTTATTGTACTTTTTTTATTATATAAAAAGACAATGGGATTGGATTGGTACTCCACATCTACAGATACCTTAAGTTGAGGAATCGGAAACTGTCAGGAGAAAAAGGTTGCATAATTTACTAAATACAGTACAATACAACTACTGTCAGCAGCAGGTCCACTTTACCTGTTCGCAGCAGCACTTCTGGTGCGATATAGTTGGGCGTCCCCACCAGTGAATGTGCCAAACAGCGCTGGTGCTGTCGGGCCTTTCTCCTCTCCAGCGGTTTCAGGCGGTCTGAGCAGCGGCAGTTGGCTGGATCTTCCCATTCCTTACTGAAGTCCATGCTGTCCTGCCTCACATGGTCACCTGGAAAGAGACCACACAACACAGCGCTCATTATTCTACTCATCAGATGTGGTTTTCTACCAGGTATATGGTTCTTCCATTTAGTGCTTTCATGATTTCCAAAGTATTCACTGCATGTGACATCTCACTGTGTCTCATGAAGGGTTCCAAGAATGTGGATCTTTGAAGCCAAGAGTTAATATTTGGACTGAAACTGCCAAAAGTAATCTCATTATTTCCATACAGTAGGTTCAGCAGCAAAGAAATGTGTTCCTGGCAGTTTAAAGGTGCTCCAAATTACATTACAAATTGCTGTTTATTTTCTACTCGCCGATTTAAGACAAAAACAAAGTTGACTGGGTTAAATTACTTGTAAATTAGTTGATCAATCTTTCTGAAAGTGGACCTAGTGACCTGCATACCAGCTGCCTTTGTCACCTTAGTACACACCTTAAGACTGACACTTCAACACTTTCAATACCTCACTCATTACTGGCATTGTGCCCTCCACCTTTAAAACAGAGCGACTGCATTTCTGGTGTAAGGAGAACGTGCTGAAAAGATTTGACAACTGACAGAAAATGTATTGGCAAAGAATTTTATAAGTGAATTGCATGTTAACGCAAAATTTCCCTCTTAAATGTGAGAAGCTGTTGGTTTTCCTAGTCTCTTATAACAGGACCTTTAATATTTTTGGGTTTTGGGACAAAAAGTAATCTGAAGAAGTCGATTGAGCTCTAATTTTAAGCTGAAGTTTCCACATAATCCATCACACCGCAGTAATTTGATTTTGCTCCTTTTCCCCAACAGCAATAATTTCTTATTTGAGAAGGTATAGTTTGTATTTTAATGATGAGGATAATTCAATATTTTAGATGAACTGTTAGTTATTAAAAAAGTGAGACCTACCACTCTGGTAATACTTGGAGTCGTGCGTCCAGCGGAAGCCGGTGCAAAGGCCGAAGTCGGTCAGCTTTATGTGTCCATCTCGGTCTATGAGGATGTTATCAGGCTTGATGTCTCGGTGGATGAAGCCCATCTTGTGGACGCTCTCCACAGCACAGGTGAGCTCTGCGATGTAGAACTGAGCCAGCTCTTCTTTGAAGATGCCAAGCCGGATGAGAAGGCTCATCATGTCCCCTCCAGGTATGTACTCCATGACAAAGTAGAGGTTGTCCTTATCTTGGAACGAGTAGTACAGACGCACCACCCACTCATTGTCAGCCTCAGCCAGGATGTCCCTCTCTGCCTTGACGTGGGCCACCTGGTTTCTCAGCAACACATCCTTCTTACGGAGCGTTTTCATGGCGTACAGCGCTCCTGTGTCCTCTTTTCTGGCCAAGCACACCTCACCAAAGGCTCCGATGCCAAGGGTCTTGATTCGTTTGAACATAGATTTATCCATCTTGGCCCGCTTCAGCCGGATGTAGTTGGACTCTTTCTGGCAGAGCATCATCCGCATCTGCTCCTGAGCTTCTGAAGACAAACCCACCTGAGCACAGGACAGAGTATACATTTATTTAATGGGCCACATGACCTCAAAATGGTTAAAAAAAAAAGTTGCTTAAAAACACGCAAGTAGTCCTTGTTAGGTAGAAACTGTATATAATGAAGGAAATCGGTACAAAATGCATTAGAAATGATCTATAAATGCAGAAGTTTTTCTCATGTGTTAAACATTGCTGTAGTCCAAAACAAAAATGCTCGAGCAGTGACGTGATCAGTGAGATGGTCATCGAGTCGCATGCATTTCCTCCCGCCACAACATGCTGCATGTAGCACATTAAAAAGACAGAAGACCAGACTCTCAACACAATCTTACTTGAATAACCGATGTGTGTGGACTACTCTGTCGCACAAGACAGCAGAGACACTTTTACCTTTTTTAGATCAGCTGTTAGTGACAGCAAGGGGAGAAAGGAAGAGAAAGAACAGCTAAGAAAATATCAAACAGCATGAAAAAGACAAGAGACAGAGAGATACAGTGATCACAAGATAGTAAGAAAAAAGTTTGAAAAGAGTGACAGGTTTACTTTTAAATAGCAAAAATTTAAAATACAATTAGAAAATCATGTGACTATGGTGATTGATGTTCTCACCCTATTCATTTCACTTTCCAGCTGCTTTCTCCTCCGAATCCTCTGTTGATGGTTCTTTAGGATATTCTCCACATGTTGCTCCATGAAGAACTTAAAGGCCTGCGGGGAGTACAGCGCAACTCTTCCACACTCCCCTCTTCGCTCTTCATCCCTCTTGTTGCGGCGGACAGGAACCGGCGATGTTGTGATTTGCTTCTTCTCCTTCTCTGTCGCTGTGGTGCTTTCAGCAGTTTCTGTTGTCTTGTCTCGGGAGCCGTCACCGCCGCTGCTCTCCTCTTCAGCGGGCTCCTCTCTACCTGTGCCGAGCTTATTGGCCCCTGGGTCGTAGGCAGGGGGGGAGGGTGCAGCCTGCTGCTGGAGGAGATGTTTAGGATAGGGTGGAGGGGGGCCCTGGTAGCTGGGGACTTCTGCAACAACAGGGATCTGAGGTACAGGGGCTGGGGGCTCTTGGTAAGCAGGTGCAGCTGGAGGAGGTGGAGCCTGCTGCATCCATGGAGGGTGTGTGGGAGCGACAGCAGTGTGTAACTCAGGTTTCTGGACACGCATGCTTTTGACTGGCTGCAGGATAGGAGCCTGGGTGATGGCAGTGACCGTGGTGGCAGAGGGCTGGGAACTGGCAGGGTGGGCCTGTCTGCCATTCAGCTGGTGGTTGTTGAAGGAGTTAGAGCGGACTGGCATGTTGTGCTGCCATGACGGGGACAGATCCTGATTGCTGCTGTTGCCAGAGGAAGACTGGGGCTGGTTGGGAGCCAGAGGAGCCTGAGACCAGGACTGAGGAGGACCAATGTTGTACATGTCAAGGTTGTGACTGTTCCGGTTGGGAACCATCATGGACTGAGGGATGTTTCCACCATTGATGTAAGAGGGAGATGACGCAGGTCCTCCTGCCTGCATCTGGTCAGTGGGACTGTGCCGGCTGCTCTGATTGACCGGGTATGGGGGAGGAGGCTGTCTGCTGCCTCCGGCCATGTAGTCTGTCTGTGGGGAGCCACTCTGTGACCAGCTAGAGGGGAAGGTGAACTTATTCCCCCCGGAGGCTTGCATTATGATGGGCTGGTGGCCCATAGGCACCGGGCTGATCCCACGCTGATTCTGAGGTGCTGCAGCTTGGTAGCCATCGGGCCAGGCCCCCTGGGGTACAGGAGAGATGCGGGGCACAAGGTAGTCCATATTGCCAGAGTAGCGCTTGGTTGATGGGTTGCTTTCCCAGGATGGTGCAGGAGGCATTGCACCGCGGTTTGGTGGAGGTGTGACACTGCGCACCTGGGGCGGCAGTGGATGATTGACTCTCTGGCTATTGGCAGGGTGACCCTGTGGGAAGGCGGGAGGTGGTCCGGGGCTGTCTGAGCGGTACATCATTCCATCCACCATGAGAGGACCGTGTCGAGGAGCCAAAGACTCCTTTGAGCCTTTCCAGCTCGGCCTCCTCAGCACAGCCTGCTGGATATGTGGAGCTCCTGCAGACACAAAAAAGCAAAATCACAAAGTGATTGAGGAAAATAAAGTATGACTTGTAGCAGTATGTGCTTGTATCAAAATAATTAAAACCAAAGTCCGTTTTAAACTGAAACTAAAATAAAGGTCTTAATACGTTTTCTTTTTGCAGCTAACAGTTGTTGCACTGTGTAAAATATGTTAAATTCACATACAGACATGAACACTTAAATGTTATGCTCTCACCTCAGAGCCATGTTTCCAAGACTCAGTAATCATTGGTGTGTACAATGTTCTTAAATGCAATAGGCTAAAATGATGAAGCCCTAAGTACAACGTAGCTTGTTGTAAAATACACCCGTGATCAGTATTTCCTCACATTTTTTAAATAAAATAAAATAAAAAGGTCCAGGCCAGTTGTCAAAAATCAGTAAATACCTGTTGAAACCAAAAACAGACATGACTAACAAAATGACTTTCCATGAATGTGTCATATTGAGATCTTGGAAACATTATCAAGGCTGAATGAACACACCTCAACGGAAAATAAAAGAGGAAACTGAGCATTTAGTCCCAGTGGACAGTTACGTACCTTGGGCTTTCAGACCTGTAGCGTTGGGGTTGGAAGCAGCAATCTGTTCCCTCATTGAGTCCTGGTAGCTCACCTTACCCATGTAATCTGCCCCCACACTGCGAATATTGCTCTGTTCACGAGGCAAAAAAGATAAAAAAATTAAATGTAGAGTTTGGTTTCTTGTGCAAATGAGGTGTGAAACACATTTGTTATAGCATTTTTACAGTGTTCAAAAGTCAATTAAATCGACGAAAAGACGCAACTAAAATTGTTTTATTTTCTATTAATCTGCAAATTATTTGCTTGGTTACTTAATTAATGCTTTTGTCTGTAAATCCCAATTGTACATCTTCCAGTTTCCTATTTTGTCCAACCATCAGTCCAAAACTCAAACTTATTCACTTTACAATGATATACAACAGAGAAAAGCCACAAATCCTCACACTGGAGAAACTGGAACCAGGGAATGTTTGGAGGTGTTGCTTCAAAAAACAATATAATCATGACAATAGCTGCATTACAATATGATGAAAATCAGCAAGTAAGCTTTTCCCAACAGTTTAAACTTGTTTCGACTGAAAATTACTGCAATGCACACTGTGCAACTTCATACCTGGATTGCATTCACTGGTTCAAAACAAGTGGCCACGCCAACTCAGAAACTGCTTTTGTAATGACACCTGTACAAGCCAGTCGTCATTCCACTTTGCATACTTTTCATTTTTCAAATAATTCTCCAGTACAAAGTACACAGAGTGATTATTCTCTATAACATAGTTATATTTAGAATGAAATCCCTCCACAATTGTTCCCAACAACTGGTTTCATAAATAAAAAAATAAATAAAAAACACTCATCTCACCTCCTCAAAGCCAACAAATGGGGGTTCCTGCGACATGTGTTTGTTCACATCGGGGCCTGAAGTGCTGGGCTCATTGGCAAAAGGCAACAGGGATTTGCGGATCTCCTGTAAAGCCTTATGGTGGGGTTTTTTGGGGTTGCTGCAGCGCCCCTGTTGCCTTGGATCCTCAGGAAGCATCTTTCCAGCTCCACCAATATCCACTTTAGATGGGTCAGAGGGTTTGGACAAGTTGCGCAGGCTGTTCCGTATTTCCTGCAGCATCTGTTGGCTGTTGCCGCTGTAGTTACTGGTGGGAAATGTTTTGGGTCTCATCTGCCTGTATCCTTCGGGTTTCTCCCCTCTCTTCATGTAAGAGCATGTATGATGACAATGAAGGGGATGAAGAAGATGTCACTCAGTCCAGGGTTGCAGTAAAGGATGGCACGGATCTGACTTCACATCTGCATTCTACTGACAGAAAAAGAAAAAAAGAAGAAAGAAAATGTGAGCTGAGCATACATCCAGAGTACATATTTCATTCGTGAACTGGTTGGACAAATGAGATGTTGAAAGGGCTAATAGCAGATACGAAGAGATAGACATTAGAAATATGATTATTAGAAATCAGACTGACAAATTGAGTAAATATGATACTTTAGCTGCAGAAAAGTTGTATTTTAATGCTTTACTATTTCACATTAAGCTACACTTGTTGCTCAAAGTAAAGTATTCCCTAACAAAACAAGAGCCCGTCCCCTTGCTAGCGTCTCTAGCAACACGGGGCTAGCAGAGCGCTAGCTACATTAACACTGATTGTGCTGCGTTAAGTGCGCTAAAATCAAATTATTTGTCACATTCGTCCAAATTTCTCCGAGATATGGCGACTCATGAGCTGCAAACTGAAGTAATCGCGACCTTACTTTGCAATAAGTCGAAAGCGCAGCAGTTGCTCCGCGGCCTGTGTGTTAAAGGCATCCATTTGCTGCTAGGCTAATTCAACAACAGGTTGCGAATTAGCTGCTAGCTCGGGAACACAACTGGCAACAGTTGGTTAGCTATTAGCCGTGTCTGACAACTTACCACAGTCTGTATCTGCCGCCTTCTTCGACACTTTTCCTATTTTGACAACAAACGATATTTCCTTGACCTTACTGGGCGTCAAAGACGAGAGTTTAACTTAAAATGTCCTTGTTGTGCCGAGCTGGCTTGTTCCTTGTCGTGTTGAATTCCTGGGATGTCTGAATGACAAGTACAACAGCAACAAGCTAGACACGGAAGAGCGACACACATCCGGTTCTTGTAAGTTTCAAAATAAAATATCTAATAAAAGTGGCTCCGGATGTGAATTTAATTAATGATTCAAACAACCAAAGACCAAACAAACAAACAAAAAAACAAACACACCAAAAATGTATCAACTTTTCAAAAACATTTTTTTATAGCATTTTAAAAATGAACATTAAATAAGATATACTCTAATAAATGTGCATAAAATAGTGTAGTACATATCCATGATGGTCCACGTGGTAGTTAGCTGCCATGCTAATAAGCCAGTTAAAAATACATGCGGGTAGAAGGAACAGGTGGGCTAAATTAAAAAGATTAATTTGAACAAAAATGGGATAATCTCGATAACACTGAGGGCCAATAATGCACACAGAAAATGTCTTTCACTACTGTGGGTATTATTAAGTGAAGTCTTGCAAATCCTTTTTTTGTACCTATTCACCTGTCGCTTCTGAACACGTAACAAGTAAATAGTTCATTTTAATTGCCATTTGAACTAAATATGATTCAACAGTATTCGACAGGTTAATGAGAAAAACAGGTCAATAGTGATTCCAGCTACGGTATTCATGATGCACCTTGGATTTCTATCTTCAATTTTAATAAAAACATCAATAGATGCTTGAGACATTTGTGTAAAGGCTTTTTATTAATTCATTTATTTCAAAACAGTTTTAAATGTCATCCATACAAAAGTACAGCTGAGTTGAAATACTCTGCTTGGAATGATCTAAAAAAAAACATTAAGATCCAAGAAACCAAGATGATCCATCACTCAAGCTGCAATAGAAATGCGCAAATATAGTGTACATATATGACAGACAAATACACAAGAAAAGCCCAAACCTTTTGAACGCAGTATTTTGGGCACACTGTATGTTTGAAAGAGACAATAAAACATGTATTGACTGGAAATAAACAGATCTTGTCCTGTACACTAGCAACTCTTTCAAACAGGGACTTGTCTGTTGACAAAAATAGCCTCTCCGTCAGTCCCACAGACAAGACATTGTCCGAGTACATCCAAACTGTTGACGGACAGTGTCTGGCTGGGCAGCATGTGAGTTGTCTCCAGACGTCCTTTACTGGAATCTCCGCTGAGCCAGGCGTTGATCAGGGACTGGTTCCCTCCAGCGGGGGCCATCGCACTGCGAGATATCACGCTGTTGTTCCTGCCACCTGGAAAACAATTAATAAACTATCTCTTAATATCTTAGGGAACTATTATGATTACTTAACTGTTATTATGTTTATGTATAATTTCCTTGGCATGTTGATATACCAGCTTTTTAGACTTGGCAGTCTGTACTACACTGGCTGACTCAGTGTTTTTTTAAACACTATAACAACCAAAAGATAACAGACAGGGTTGTGTGACTAATACATGTAATACATAAATACTCTATGATTAATACAGAAGCTGCTGTTCATATCATATGACTGTGCTGCCGCGTATAAATCAACTCAATGCTGACAGCCTTATATAGAAAAACTCAAGCACAACTTAATTTTATAATTACTTAAATCTTTGAAACAGAAAAAAAACAACCAAAAAAAGAAAATCAAGTTCGTCAAAACTTTGATTTTGAAAGTGAACAAGGTGCCCAAATGCAGGCTGTTTTTACACCTTTTCCCATCAGCCTTCACTTCAAACTCTTGTGAGGGAATCAGCCTCAGACTTAATTTACACAATAACACGCCTGCATTTTTAAAAAACCCTACAATACTTTAATATTATTTTTTTTAATACATTACAAAGCTGGTGAACGTGGTAGGTGCATGATTGTAAAATTTGGCCTGATGTCTTGTCGTGGTAGAGATGGCTTTTACATTACATCCGGTTTTGTAGTAAATTGCTGTTTCTTGGCAGCACCTTGCAGTCTTTTCTTTGGAAAACAGAATGTAATATCTCTCTGCTGGCTCATTTGAAATACAGACAGAATCATTTGACTTGCCTTGTAAGAAGGAGGGCATGTCTGAAGGTGAGGAAGTCTCCCAGTGCAGCAGTGAACCATCCTCTGAGCATGTGAACAGATGATCTGGGTTGGATGGGTGGAAGTGGACTTCCCACACTGTGCAGCAAACCAGAGAAACATTTGTAGGTTAGTTATAAAACAAAGGAAAGGTTCCTGCAAAGAGAAAACATCTGCCATTGTAAAATTAAATTATCTGCCAAAGTATAGTCTTACTTTCAGCAGAGTGTGCCTCCATGAGTGAGAAGGGTGTGTTGCCTTGTCTCACGTCCCAGACACAGAGCATGCCATCCTGCCCTCCTGTGGCCACAATGTGCTGTTGGTTCGGATGTCTGTCCACACAGTGCAGAGGGACTCTATCGCCTGACCTGAAATGAAAACAACAAATCTTAATTTCATATATTCAAATTCACCCAAGTACAAAATGCAGCAAGGAAGAAGCAGAACAGACGAATGTTATTGTTGATCTTACAGAGAGAGAATCTGGGATGGCGAGTTGCTCTGTTGTCTGAAATCAAACAGCTTGAGTTGGCCGATAGAGTTCACCGTCAAAATCTCTGATGTCCTCAGGTAAGTCACAGCATGGATCGTGCTGCTGTCCGCGTTCTCTGGCAGTGGTTGAAAAAACATGTTTGTCACATTATACCATGATGCAATGCTTTGCTGACAAATGTGCCCCTGTGCGTATTTTAATGTGACATGATAGTGTAGTTACAGGAGCTAAAGCTTAATCTCACCTATAACCCGAACCACTCCCTCCTGGTCGGCTCTGAAGACAATGATCCTGCCGTCTTCACCGACGGTGACGATCTCAGGACTGCTGCACACAACACCAGTACAGGGAGCATTGTCACAAGGGTAACGATGCGCTCTTGCCCAGCTCTGAGAAACTGATATCGTCTGCATTCAAGGAAGAAAATATGTAGGAAATCACAATATTGATCATACCACAAGTATGTTATATATCCAGTTAAACTGTTTGTGCAACATTCACTTCCTTGCACTGCACTCCTGGTCTGTTAATATGACTTAAATTATGTTATACTGTTATAACACCAGGATACAAATTTTAATTATCTGTGAGTCAAGCTGGGTTAGTTTAGTGTTGAGTTATTCCTGGTTAAGATCAATGTTAAGAGCCAAGCCAAATGTGACTTTTAAGATAAACCATCCCTAAATATTATCAGTAATACTGTTTTTGCCTGTCATGATGTTATGTTATCAACTTATTGTGCATATCTTATCGACTTAAGATGTATGTACACTTCTTTGATCATTTCTGCTGACCTCAGTGTTTACATGCGTGTCTGATCACATAGCAATGTAGGAGAGCATTTTGGCCAACATAATGCCAGAATAACTAACAGGGTTTTCCCTACTCTTATCAGACCCATGTGTTTTTTAACATATTTCAATCCTGATGTCTGAACATTTCTAAGAATTCAAATTCATTGCTCTTTCAAAGAGTGTAATTACATTACTGTGCTATCATATTATCATTACATCAGTGGCATGAAATGGTCTTAAAATGACTGGGACAACATATCATGACAGGCCAAACAGTGTTTATATTTCCAACATGTTCTCATTTGTGAGAGGCTGTAACCTGTCCCCATGATAAATGCTCATTACACATGACCTCTTTGTGTACATGAAAATTGTGTATGTGGAAAACTGGGCTTGTGTGTACCTGACTGTTTTGGTGGTGGCGGAAAATGGTGACGGCTCCGGTTGACGATGCTGTGACAATTCTGTCTTGGTCCAAAAACTGATAAAACAAACAAACAAACAAACAAACAAAACATTTTTGGGACAAAGGTGAAATTAGCCCTGGAACTATATTTAAAAGGTACACAAACTTGTATTATAAAGAAAGTTGAAGTTTTTCCTCCCAGATAGGGGAATTTGGCATCATATCCTGCCCCAAATGAACAACGATGTCACATTAATATTAGAGTGTAATGCACAGTCCATGTTTATGATGTCTATCACGCTTGATAAAGATCCTGTTGTCCTTGTATTGTGCATTTAAGTTGCACTCAGCAACAAATCATTTATAGCGACAAATTCCCTTTTTAATCATTTTTTTAGTGTCTTACTTGAAGATCCAGAACATCTCCATCATGTTTGTGTTCACACAGCAGCTGTGGGTCTCCTTCAAATCCATCATCCATGCCAGTAGTTCCATTATTCCCAATGGACCAAAATGAAATCTTGTTGTCCTGTAATAGAAAAAAAATATTGGTGTCGTCAAGTGTTAAGTGGCAAGCCCCC
>OMLP01044321.1:24619-49121 GCA_900302685.1 Spondyliosoma cantharus
ATACATTTTATTTTTTATTGATGTCTGTGAGCTTTTGTAAAGCCTGTATTATGAAAACAGTATTTGACGTTGATCTGTGTTTCAAACTATGCCATTTTGGATCCTTGAATTGAAGGGAATTGGGCCTGGAATTACAGAGATAAGTCCATGAATTTGATGCTTAAGGTGTGGGAACCCTGCTTTCACAACAAGCGACAGTGTAATCTTTGCTGTCCTCTCTTCAGCGAGGAACTAAACAAACAGCAGCTCAGTAGACACGATAGTGCAGTGCTAAATAATTGAGCAGTGTTCCTACTTTCACCTGCGCTGCAGTGCTGATACAACCAGGAGATTAATAAAAAGTAGGTGGTTAACAGACACGACTTCTGTTTTTCGTTTGATTTTTAAAAAACATTGCAGCCACAATGTTTTGACAGATTGTTATTGTGGGTGGACAAACATACTGTAGCTGTTCATTTTTGGTTCAGGAATTGTCTCTCTCTTGTGTCTTGATTGATCGGCCGGCAATCTCTGAACAATTTCAGTCATTAATTGCGTTTGCAGGATAGTGCTAAACAATATACTGTATTTACATTTTCTATGACATTATTTTGTTCTTTAAGTAATCAATAAAAAGCAATAACTTCCAACAAGAGTATAGAGGAAAACAATACAACACAACATGAAAGAGTTTCTGTAGAGTGAAAAGGTGTGGGCTGACACTTCTGCTTATTGCGCCAACGTATTGGGTGTCAAACATTAACATCAGAAGAGCTGCTTTAGTAAGCTCATATCAGAGTAAGCTATTTTAGGACATGTAGATTAGACATTTCTTGAAGTGTAAACTAGATGCCATCCTTTAGATATTATCATAATACTGGTGCCGTATGTATGAGTTGAGGGAAAATATCACCCAGCTTTATATCTTTGGGTATTTGTGACATTTCTTAAACTGAATAGTAAATCAGCTAATTGAAAACAGTCAGAAGTCAGACAAAGACACAATAGAAGAGCTGCCAGCACAGCAATGTTTGAATAGGTCAATGCAATCAGTGAGGAGACAGAAATAACAATAAATATCATACAAAGAATCAGAATGAGTATGTGTGTCGTGTGTGTTTCAGTGGGGGACGGGCGGATGGGCCATCCTGAGGAAGCGCCTTACGATGCTATCCATGTTGGCGCAGCAGCACCGACTGTCCCTCAAGCTGTGAGTCCCTCTGAATACTTTAAGAGCTGATGATCAAGGTCACATTCTCCCAATTCACTCAGAAAAGTAGCGAAAACGAGCACTTAGAGAGAAAACAGATTTAACGCAATTCTGTGTTTCAAACAGGATTTAAATAGCAGTGCTGGAATGCCTTTTTAAATCCCCGTTTCTCTCCCAGCTTCTGGATCAGCTGAAGCCGGGCGGCCGGCTGATTCTGCCTGTCGGCCCGGCTGGTGGAAACCAGATGCTGGAGCAGTACGACAAGTTGGAGGATGGCAGCACCAAAATGAAGCCCTTGATGGGGGTGATTTATGTGCCTTTAACAGACAGAGAAAAGCAGTGGTCCAGGTGGAAGTGACTTCCTTCTCCCCTTCCTCCCCCTCTCTCCTTCTCACAGTGGCAAAGGTGAAATGGTGTGGCTTGGAGCAGGCAATGGATCACAAGGGGCTGCATTTTGCTGCTTGTCGACATTTTTTGCTTCTTCCATACCATACCAACTAAGCTGCACGTTTCCTTCATCTTTTTTTTCTAAACTTGTAGACCCAAATTGGGACAATAAAACCTGCCTGACTAATGAAATTTGAAAATCATAGTCGTAGTTTTGGAACCCAAACACAAAAGAAATAGCAGCAGTGTGAAGGCATATTCTTGGTTTTCAAGAGCATGGCTACTTTGTCAATTTGAAGACACTAAAACCCAACTCTCCATTTATTCCGTTTGGTCTTCTACTCTGTGAGATGTAGACAAAAGACAATAACTGTTTGTATTTTACTGTGAGAGCCTTTGTTAACGTTTTGCATGCGATTCTAACTCTTGACTTTCTGTTTGCACGATTATAGTGGTTTTATTTCCTGCATGCTGCTCTTCTTTTCTGCCCTTCCTTACATTTGACTTCTGTTTCTCACAGGGATGAACTTTGAAGAGGAAGACGGTCCATAAATCACCTTTAAGTTTAAACCTGGAGAAAACTTGGATGGGGTCAACAGCCCATGGCATTTTAACAAAACATGCTCTTTTTGTTTAAATCTAACGATGGACAAGAGTATCACATTGATGACAGCCCAGACGGGCTGGGAAGAAAGACTGAAGCTCAGCGCAGAAATATCGGAGAAGGCTTTTTTGTTTTTCTTTTCAGGCCTGTATCTTTTTGGTTGTGTTTTCAATTTCAAACCGCTGGATTTTTAGTTTTTTTTTGTGGTTTATCATTTGAATTACAATCAGCCATTTTTACAGTCTTACATTTCAGCAGCATCAAAGCTGAATGTAGGAGGAACGCCGGACAGCGACGGGGGAAAGCTTGAAACTTTTAGATAATTCACGTAGCTACAGCGCGTGTATGTGTGTGTGTGTGTGTGTGTGTGTGTGTGTGCGCGCGCATGTGTGGATCATCTAACTCTAGACCTCTCTGCTAACATATGAGCTTTTTTCCCTTGCCAGCAGTATTAGGAACACACACACACAGGCAACACAATGGCTGATGTAACCCACACATCCTGTTTGATGTGCAGCACTCTTAAGTCATTCTACACATAGAGTAAGCAATGCATCGGATCATACTGAATATACTCCAAAGAGAGCGGAGCACTAATAACATAGACACGTGCACATAACAGGGCTGTGCTTTTCACCTGGTGATGTGTTGCTTTCTGCCGCCGGTTTACCATTAACAATTTGTGCAGGCTCTTCTGGTGACTGACACTAAATGAGATAGTCACTGCTTTGCCAAAATAAACTCCAACAATATAAAGCAAATGAATGTCTGTTTTCTTGAAATCAAAAAGCACATTTTATTTTGGGTGATTGAAGTGATGGATGATACTTGGCTTTCACAGTTTCTGGAATGGCAAATGAAAATAAAGAGATGCTTATGTTTTTGTCTGCCTTTTGTTATTGGATGTTTTGTGTGCATGCTCGTGTCTGATATGTATTTCACGAGAAATTATTACAAGCAGCGCTGGGGTAAATATTTTAGAAATAATCTTGACTGTTACTATGAAAGTTTGCAACATTTTCTTACTATTTTATGTGGTCTATTTAATATTTATTCTGTGTAAACTATATTTCTTTTTATGATGATCTAAATGGACCATTTTGACACTGCCAAGTATATAATTCAATACAAAAATGTAAATTTTTTCTCACATAGTCAAATTTAAGAGTGACTCCAAAAAATGTGACAGTCAGCTATGAATGAAAACACCATGTGTCATTTGTGTGTATTGTAAAGCTTGTGTAAACGTCTCAGTTCTTGTAATCTAAGGGTGAATGACTTCAGTGTCCTCAGTCATGGATCTATTACTAAAGGTCGTTCTGGGCCGGACGATTTGAAATGACTAAACACTTATTTGCAAGATCAAAAAATATGACGAGACGAAATGACAGACTCAAAACAACTACAAAAACAAAGGAAACAAAGACACGAAAGTACCACAAACAGACATAAAACTAAGAAAAGACAAAATAGACCTGCAAAGGGACTGAACTAGTAGAACAAAATAATTACAAAGTGACACAAAATGACCTACACTCAACTAAACTGCAGGAACTAATGAAACAAATCAGGAAACAACTGGAGACACAGGAGTAATGGAAAGAGAAAACTACCACAATGAGCGAAGAAATGAGAGAGAGAAGGCACACAAGTAGTACAGATGTAAAACTACAACAGAGACAAAAATATCACAAGCACAAAAATACCATTAAAGAGACAAAACGACTACAAAGTGACACAAAATTATAAAGGGACACAAAAATATCAGAGATATAAAAAAAATTGCTTAGGGAATAAAGCTCCTCACATAGTGACACAAAACTATCACAAACAGATACAACACAACTAGAGAAGAACGTTCACAAAGACAGAAGTACAAAGACACAAAACAACTACAAAGACAAAATATTGCAGAGACAAAACAACAAAAGGACAAAAAATACCATCACAAATAGACACAAAACAACCACACAGAGACAAAACTATGACAAAGAAATACAAAACAACCTCCCTTTCAAACTGTGTGCTCCTATAAAAAAAGGGCGAGGGGCCTGTTTTATAATCCGAACATGTCCTCAGTGGTTATGTAATGATGTGCTGTGGAAATGTAGTGCACCGTTGTAAATTACTTACACATCAGACCAGTGTTTTTGATATATAATAAACTTTAATATCTCACACGAAAGACAGCACTTTGAAGGAATACATCAGCGCAGATATAGCACATACTCCACAAAAGATTGCTTAGTGAAGAAAAATATGCAACAAACCTTCGACAGGAATAGGATTTGAACAATACAATTTTCTATGGCTTTATATGATTCTGAGAAACTTTGGGGAGAAGTTGTCGATTCCTAATCTGTCAAAATGTGCTAGACAGGCACTCCAATATGTCACATCTCTGCCTTCAGGCAAGTTAACTCAGGCAAAATGTACAGCAAACATATGGCACATTAGTGTCACCCAGTGGCAGAAATACAGCATCTCTGTGAGCAGCACCTCTTTAATGTCAAAGTAACCAGTAATTGAGGATCAAATTCATTTTAATAACAGGTATTTTACCATATGTATCCAAGAAGTTATTTGGGAATACAGACATCTATGTATCAGTATTGTACTAGGAATGTTTACTCTTTCATCGTGGATTTACAATCATATTTTCTTAGGACAACATAAATATGAATTCACAAGCATCTGAATATGTGTCAGTGGCTTTGAAGGCAGCATCAATCAACAGCAGATTTACCAGTCAGACGCGTTCATCGGTGTGTTCGGAAACGTTCATGACAGCAGAGCGTTATGATGTTTCCAACCTGAAGTGAGGACAAATCAGAAAATTCAATAAGTCCTGGCTCAGGCTTCCCATGGTTTTCTTTCTCAGAATCTCGAAGTGCTTGCATTTGCTGCCTGCAGCTGATTGGCTACAGGTACATGCCATTGATGAGGTAATCTGACTCCTCTGTGGTGAGGGGTCGGGCTTTCTTCAGCTTGTGACGAACGATTTTGAGACGACAGCCGATCATGAGCAGCAGCAGAGCGGTGATGATGAGGCCGAGAGCCAGCGGAAGGATTGCACCTGCAGAGGGAAACAGCAGAACATGACACATAAAGAAGCACAAGAGGGACACATAAGAGCTGAGACACAATGCAGTACAATGGTATAAAAACAAATTGTTCATGTACCTGACTCTGGTCCTGGATGTCCTCCCATTACTGCAAATGGTTTGGAGATGGGGATGTCACTCAGTGGTTGGCTCTGGGAGACTTTAGGGGCAGCTTCAAGACAAGATTAGGATTCATTCATCAGTTAACATGATGTTGCTGTTATGTCAATGAAGTTTTACTAAAATGCACTTTAGCTTTACCAATCTCAGTCTGTTTGGTGATTGGAGGAGCCACGGTTGCTGGTTTGAAAGCTGGACCTGAAAGATGTTCCCATGAAAAATTTTAAATTATAACATTTTGATGTTGTTGCAAAATTAGGTGAAAAAAAAGAAAATGGAAAAAGTGCAGATTCTCACTTTTTTGTATACATTCACTGACACAGTCCGACTGCTGCAGGAAGTTGTTATGGTTTCCCTGGCAACCGCCATACAGGAAGTGTTTGCATTCTCCTGCATTTTGATCATAGTACCAGCGTGGGAATGTGCCTTTGCAGGGTCCAACAACAGGAGCTGAAGCACATGGATCTACAGAGAAAGAGACAACCAAATTCTTATTTACTTTGGACAATTTGACTTTACATATATTAAGACTTGTAGTGTTGGGCTGAAATGATTAACTAATTGATCTAAAGTATACCTTGAATGAGAGAACATTTTTCCATAACATTTTTTGTAATAAACAATTAATTTCTGATTTCAGCTTTAAGTTTTAGTTTTGGAGGAGACACCTTTTGTGTTCTGGTTCACTCTCACTGCTCAACTTTTTGTTTCCAGCAGCACCAGGCAGCTGTTAAACCCAGCTCTGATAAACCCCCTGTACAGTACCCACTATCAGACAGACACCGTTGGTGGCCAACTTGTGAACATAGTGGAACATGTAGGAGTTAAAGGAGTTGGTGGGGTTCAAGATGGAGCTAAAAGAGTGTGAATATTGGACTAATATCTGCCAAGTGGCCTGAAACACAAATCAAAATGAATGCTTAAGTTCCTCCACGTCTTCTGGAAGCTGTTTACTAACACTTTCACCAGATCAACTACATTTATGCTTGTCAATGTTGCTTTTAGTTTGTTGCCTCTGAGTCTCAAAATCAATCAATACAGATTGAAAAGGATCAACTTTATTGATCCTGAGAGAGTCCATGCATTCCTGTCGGCAACAATACACAACAACCAACAGAGGAACAGGGTTTAATGTTCTCCTCTCTCTCTCTTTCTTTCTCTCCTGAACTTAGTTTGCATGTAGACATGACTGATGGATTGAGCATTCGTGACAGTCGAGAGAAGAAGAGACTCCTGAGAATGCACCTCACCCATATAATACCTGCAGTGAAATACCAATGGGGGGAAGAAGTCCTTTTGGTCAGTCTCAGCCTGATTCAGGGATCAGATGGCGGAGGGGACAGAGGAGCTTTGTTCCAGCAGGCAAAGAGCTGCTTTCCCATGGAATGCAGAGTGGCCCTGTGGCTTTGCCAGCATTTTTTAGCTCAGTTCTATGACTCAATGGCTGCCTACAGGGGCTCCATCTGCCTCCATGTCCAGATACTCACTAAAAACCCTCTCTGCCTCTTTACAAAGGGATACTGCACTAATGACACACTGATGGAGGGTCATATTGTTGGGCAAATGTTTTAACAGGTAGAGCTGAAGTAAAAAAAATCTGCCACTCTATTTTGCATCACCACAGTACAGATCAACATTAGCCAGGTTACAATTTACCAAAATTGAAAAGATTGGCAAAAGAAAATGCAAATGCATGGCACTGTCCGCAGTGAGTGGCGCTAATTCTCCAGTCCAAAAAATCTATAAGACCATCTAGTCAAACCTAAAAAGGCAAAAAACGTAGGAAACCTGATGAAATGTATTAATGTGAGGAAGGTTACATTAGATGAAGAGAATCTGCTGCTATTTTTTGTCTCTTCAGTCAGAACAGGAACAGCTCATTGGTCATGTGAGTTAAATGGTCATTATGTGGGAAAAAATATGGAGCAGGTGTTTCCATCTCCCATTAATGTCACACTGAGAAGACGGCGGACCCAAATGCAAGACGGCAGGCCAGCAGATCAGTTTCAGAACATTAGTTTGTGTTTAAGTCCAGTCTTTGGTTCAGTTTTCATTGTGTTATCTGTTGTGTTTGCCTGATACTGCTGTTCAGTTATCTTGCTCCCGTGGTTTGTTTTGATTTAAACTAGCGAGGGGATGAGGTGCAGGTGGAGAGAAGCAGAGAAACACAGGTGAGGCCAATTAACAGGAGTAACAAGAGAGCAGGGAAATAGCTGATTGGCTGGGAACAACAGTGGGAACAACAGTGGGAACAGGGCTGGGCTAACAAAGGTTAGGCAGTGCAGGTGTGGCGGGAAAGCAGACTGGGGAGGAACACAAGAGCACTGGGAACATGCATAAGGCATCACAAAAACACATAAAACTCGGAAGTGACTGGACCATGAAAATTATGCGCATTAACTCTTTTTCAAATGGGGCAAAGACCACCTCAAGTGAGTCTTTGGCCATTTCCATCGACTCGTTCTAGATTCTTGAAAATGAAAACAACTTTTTGTCTTGTGTCTTGTTTCTTGTCTTTTAACAAAGTTTAAATAAAGACCTTCAATCACAAGCACACTCTTACCCTGGCTGCCTGGAGCCTCTTGTTTGCTGGAACTTTGTGGAGCAGTGGCTTTGCTCCTGTCCTGAGGTGGTATGATGGTCTCTACAGTCTTTCTGGGCGCGGTCATGGAGTCGTCCCCGGCCTCCTCTGTCTGAGCTACAGGCTGATGAGGGCTTGACGGATCGGCAGGGTGGGTCACTGACTTCCTGCTGCTGTCAACTAAAGAAATTAAATGAACAACAGAGAGGTTGTTGACGTTTTGTTTGCTTGTGCTCTTCCTTTAGTCTTGCATTCCATTAACTAATCCAGACAATACAACAGATTATAAAAGACTGTGGGAAACAATGGTTTCTTACAGTTTGGGCAGAAGTCTTCATCAGAGCGGTCTGGACAGTGCTGCTTCCCATCACAGGCGTATGTGATGTCAATACAGCAACCGTCATCACACTTGAACTGGTAGTTGGAACAGTGACCAGTACACACTGTGGGCACAGAATGATACAATTAGAAATATTAAAACCCAAATTTTATTCATCTGAAAGTAGTATTGTATCTTTTTTTCCTATGTTGTAGAATCATCGGCTTCTCTTCAGTTCGTAAAGAAGTAAAAGTGGTTTATTTTCACAAGAAACAATAATCCTGGATTTTACTGGAAACAACTAGGAGGGAGCTCACAAAAGAACACAACAAAGCTGCATGTTATTTGAACCCATCACCTTCTGCTTGGTGTTTTGGTGCCAGCACTGTGACGGAGACGTTGTCAGAGCTCTTCTGGCCCGCCGTGTCAGTCACAGTCATCTGGAAAGTGTAGACGCCCTCCTGAAGACCACTGATCTTCAGCAGCCCTGGATGAGTCGCCTTCAACACACACAAAAATAGGTTAAGGATGGGCAACAATTCTGCTCTCAGATCAAAACCTCCAAAGTTTATGTCTTTTAAGCAGAAGTTACTTGCATGCTACATAATCTGATTCAGCATTGTTTGTTTGGCTAGGGAAAAATATGTTTTAATTTTACAGAACTGTTTCTGTCAGTTCACCCAAATCACAAAAATAGCCCTGTTCTTTCAGTATGCAGTCATTGTAGATATATTGTTGTTTTGTATGGATTTATCCCCTGCCAAGACAGATATGAAAGGATTTTTTTTCTGTGGTTTTAGTGCATAAGTGCATAAACAAATTACATTTGCTCTGTGCCCTTGCGGCTTAGGGTTCCAATTAAGGCACAAAATGCACAAAAAATAAAACAATTAAAATAATATTTTTATTTCATATCACAATCTGAATTTAGTGTAAAATCAATCAAGTACAACTTGTGAAGAATGTCTTTTCAGGCTAATCAGCAAAGTAAATGTCCCAAAAAATCAAAGTAAGTATAAAGTAAGAATCCAATAATACCATAAAAGAGTACCTTTTGGTGCTAAAGGGATAATTCACATGGCATAAACAGTACTGCAACATCTTTAACAGTGGATAAGCTAATATCACCTGAAGGTATATATATTCATACTACTCATCAACAAAAAATGTAAAGACTTAACAGCAAGATGTCTTTCTCAAAAAAACATGCCTCAGTCACTCAGTAATGCCCTGACCTTGCTGCCAACGGTTTTCACTGGAACCGTTTTATGTGTAAGGTAGAAAATGGTGGAAACTGACCACAGATTTAAGTGTGATTATAACATATTGTACTCAACGCTCCACATGTTGCCTCTGGCTGTGAACAGCAGGCAGCCTCCAACATTGCTGCTGTCCTTGAGGCAGGTTTGGACGTAATAATCTCTTATCTCTGTTGGTACAGCGAGGCATTATGGAGCTCATGTTGACTTAACTAATATAAACAAGCAATTTGACACTGGTGTCTGTGAGGGCAATTAGTGACAATTCACTCTGCAAATTCAAACATTAAAATCATCTGATCCCTGAAAGAAGAGAATAATAGAGCTATTGCTGTATACGTTCTTAATTCAGTCGGTTTTCCTTCAGTGTTTGTTGTCAGTTGTTTTCATTCTCACATGAAGCACTGAAATGAAACTCTATACAGTCATTTTAATGCAAGATGGCTCTGCAATCTGCTGAATAGACTCACTTTCATGTTAATGGCTGTGTCCCCTCTGACGAGTGTCCATTCATAGTGGTTGATGCCGTGGTCGTCCACACTGTCCCGTCCATCCAGGACAGCCCAGTCTGTGGGCAGCTGGATCACCACATCCTGTCCAGCGTCACTGCGAGGAGGCTCATCCACATCTGCAGAATCAAACAGGAAAACCATGCTAATATAGAAGACAATTCCTACATGACTAGTTTATTTGACTAATTCTCGCTTTATTCCATTGTAGTTGAACACAATATACGTTCTTTTTACTGTATTGCAGTACGATGAGTAAATGTAGAGATGTGCATTTGGATACAAGATTGTACTGACTTTACTTAAGTTGTCAATTAATGCTGCTGATTATTTTCTTGATGACTGTTTGATGAAATTGTGGAAAAAAATGCCTGTGACAATTTCCTTTAGCCAAAGGTGATGTCTTTAGATATCTTATTTTGTCTGACTAGCGATCCAAAACCCAAAGATGTTCAGTTTAAAATGATATAAAACTTTGAAAAGCACCAAATCCTCAAGCTAAAACAAGAGAATATATGGTATTTTTGCTTGAAAATGTGTTTGAAGATAATTTGACCATAACTTACATGTTATTTTATGATTTCTTTGATTGCACTTGAAAGACCACTTTACTTGCTGGTAAACAAATGGAGGAGAAAATTACAGTCATATAACACCTGCTCTGGTTCTCAGAGTCCTGATGACATTTTGCAGGCTGGAAACAAACTAAAAGGCAAATCATTAACCCACTCTGCCTGCTTTAACAAGATAAGTAGCTTTTGCTTATGGCTAAAGATAACTTGCTGGGATCTAAGTTAGGAAGTGTACATAAAATTTGATGTACTTTCCATCAAATCCGATGATGCTCTTCAAAAAGAAACTTAGAGTGCTGTCAGGGGGCTGAAAAATTGCTTCGAATGGTGAAAATAATTGATCTTTCATGCTCCCTTTGGGCTACGGAGGATCAAGATAAAACCTCTAAAACCCTATTAAGTTTTATGTAGCCAAACCTTGAGGGGAAAAAACTGCTAAAACAACCCCCCCAAAAATGCATATCACCAAATGGTCCAATGCTACAGTATACCACACAGAATGTCATGCTCATGAATAGTCAACTAACATGAGCCACCGCATCGATCATCTTTCCATTTCCCTGTCGTACTTGTTCATCTTCATTCATTCACAAACAAAAGCTGAGCGTTTTTTCAACATAATCTACATGTTAATTAAGTCAAAAATAAAAATAAATGGGTAAAATACTAAATCCTTTATAATATGTTCATTGTGACATTTAACATTCTCCTTCCTGACTTTTATTTATGTACTGTAGCTTACACAGTTGGTAATTTAAGACATAATTTAGGTCATTTAAGGTGCAAGATGTAGGAATTGGCCGCCTAACACATTCATATTCAAAACAAATGGGGGGCAGCGCACCTTGTGCATCATCCTCATCAGGATGTCCTTCCCCGGGCCTCCGGGCTGAGCCTCCGGGTGAAACAGGGAGGTGTCCCTGCGTTGTGTTGGCGGTCCGGCTGTACGTGCTGAAGCCTTCCTGCGGAGCGAAGGAGCAGACATTTTTGTTCCGGTAGGTGCAGTTGAACAGGTAGCAGCTGAGACTCTCCCCGGGCTGCCTCGGGTCCTCCTGGACCACCGCCACGGTGCAGTGAGGCTGGGAGCAGCAGGCGTGCAGGCAGTCCTTCCAGGTGTACACGCTCTCCGGGGCCAGCAGGAAGGTGGCCCCCTGCTCGATGGAGGCTTTGGCCTTGATGATGCGCTCCCCGACGGCGTTGAAGTCGCCCACACATGAGTCAACCGCGTCGCCTACCTTGTACGCCTGGTCCTGCTGGAGTTGCTTGCGGAATTCCTCCAACAGCTCCTCCACCCCTGATATTTTGGATTTGAGGTCCGATATCGGCAAAGAGCGAGCGTCTACATGTCGGGTTGCGGCCAGCAGCGCAGCGCAAGCGAGCAGCAGCCAGGGATGCTGAGACGGAAGAGCCATGTTGTTCACGCAGTAAGACGGCCTCTCCCGCTGCCTCCGGCTGGTGTCCGACGCATGAGGGTCCACACAGCAAATAAAACCTTCCTACATGAGCTCTTTCTCCGTTATACTATTGTCAAACCCGCTGTTTAACACAACATTGGTCTCTGAACCATGGGCGCAGCAGCTAACGGTGTGTCCTCTGACGATGGTGATGATGGGGGCGACCGCGTGTGCGTAACGTTTGGCTGCTCAGCAGAAATCAGTGACGTCACATTGATGGATAAACATGGCGCACCTGTAGCCCTGCTTTTCTCTCTCTCTCTCTCTCTCTCCGCCTGCATATAACACACCAGGCTGGAATCCATGGGCAAGCAAATATATACTAAGACATAAAATAAATACAAAATACTGTTTCACCAATTTCTTGTCTTACCAATGTTTTTTTTTTTTTTTTAAAGAAAAGCAACACACATGAAATCACAAATTTCCAGTCAATTTTGCAATGGAAAGAAATGTTTAAAAATCTAGTTTGTCTTGTTAAAGAGCTATTTTCATCTCCCACACTTTCCCCAGGTAAGCGGCTCGTCTAAACGTTTCATAGCCGGCTCAATCCTTGTGTCTCATCCATAAGTACAAAGTCAATGTTTGTTTTTATGTTACTGAACAAAATGGAGCTCATTTTCCATGTCAGCCGACGGCACAGAGAACAAATCTGCTTTTCTTCTTCCAGACTGACATACCATCCAGTTTATATCGTTTCATAAAAAGTTATGGTGAACCTTTACATCAGTATAATTTGCTTTTCAGGTGTTTATTATTCAGGTATTGTACATTACAGTAATGCATTTCAAATAGGTCATCCTGTCTGCTGTTATCACACATCACACTATTTAATTTACAGACATTGACTCAACATGAAGCTCTGCATTATATGTGACCCTTTACATTAAACCTATGTAATACAATTTGATAGAAAATGTACATGCAATTAAAATACTTAAAGTCAACATTTTAGGCAGTTATTTATGTGTGTGTAAAAAGTACCACTGGTCTGAAACTTTTCACTACATCTTGCAACTTCACATCTTTGTTGATCAGTTTAATATGTGTTATCTTTTGGCACGTCCTTGCTCATTCCACAACACCTTTCAGAAATCATTTTCTAGCCTGACAACTCAACTTGTGCTCAGCTAATCCTCGAGTGAACCTCTGTTAAGACATTAGCTGTGACTGACTTCCAAAAATTGTTTTACTAAAGATAATTTCATCATTTTACTTTTAAAAATGAAAATAAAAATAAGAAGGACACAAAGGCATCACTTTGTGTTGAAAAGTGGTTGGACCTAAAGGGCTCATTAATATAATGGGAGGATTGGTATGAGGTCAGAAATAATGACATGGGGAAATAATTCCATTAAGGCACATCAAAAGGGCATAGAAATGATTCCATTAAAATACGTCAAAAAGAAACAATTGAAGGAATAACATTAGGAACTACTTAAGCAAGCAGCACTGTCACCTACTGTAAATCACTGTCTTATTGGGTTTCACGTACCATAAAATTCAGCAAATAAGACACAATGATCATAAGATGTTATCAAACCTAAGGCTATTCTAGCTATCTAGCAAATCAGCCCATCTAATATATTAAATTCAGATTTTATTATTATGTCCTGGATGAAATATAATCACAGTTTCACACCAGAATCTGTAGCAGCCTTTTTCAATCGCAGACTGTGCTGATGGAGAGCAAAGTGTTCTTGTTTGTAAGTTAACAATTCTTGACTGACTTCTTCGAAGTATTTTTTTCATCACGTTTTTGTAAAACAAATTATGCTTTTAAAATGTAAAAAGGGAAAAAAAAAAATCAAAAAATTATTTTTTTTTTTTTTACTATATATTACCTACCTGTGTATATTCAATGGTATTTGTAACAGAACACTTCTAACACATTTTATTTCACAGTTTCAAGATGAAAAGCTTTATTTTAACAATATATCACAAAGATCTCGATTAATTTTAGATAGGAAACAAAACGGACACACTGCTCATGATTATTTTCCCCATATCTGACATCATGTTTTAAAATAAAAAAGGTCAAGGCTCTTCCACATGAAATTTGTTTTGAAATTTCAGATTTTTCATCACAACAAACACACATCAGATTGGATGATCATATCTACAGAACACAAGCGCGATAAGCACAATTTTGTCAGTGTACAACAAAAAAACAGAGCAAATGATTCAATGTAATATTAATTACTAACTGAATATCATCTCATTTGATTTGTGACATTAGAAAATACAATATCATACAATTCACTTTTCAAATGTGTTCATTATAGACTCCGTCTGATCCACATGGAGATTTAACTCTGTTTCTCAATGTATTTTTGAAGTACATAAATGTCATTCACATATAATTTTATAAACACAATATTTACATGTCTCGGAAAAATTAAAATGTAGATCTGTGTTATAAAAGGAAATTTAAAAAAAAAAAAAAGCATGAACAATTTAAATAAGTCTCAGTATGGATAAAAAAATAAAAATAAAAGCGGGGCATGCGCTGACGTCCTTCAGATTACTCTAACAATTAAATTAAAAAGCATTAAATAAAGTAGTGATAAGATGCCGATGGTAAAAACATTAGCACAGATGATTTTTGAATGTAGTATTTTGTATCTCAGGCTTGTATTAGAAAACGGTCAGTCTCAAGTTTTGTAAACGTTACATCTTGTAAAGATGGGAGAAAACTTTTTAAAGTTTTCAAGGTTTTCCTCCTTGTTGTCGTTTCTAACCCACCAGTAGCAACAGGTTGCGTAATGTCCATCTGGCGTAGCAAAACTAGTGGCACTTCTGAGTAATTGTTGCTTTCAAAGTGACCTTGTTTTTTTGTTTTTTTTCCCAAAAGCCTTTTTTCAAAATTATCAAAATATTCCCGACACAAAGAGTCAAAGAGTTTCTTGTGTGGGTGGAAAGCTGCTCTCTGTCAGAAGTAGGGTCTTCTCCTAAAAGTCTTGCTCTTATAAATACTGAGGTAAGAGGAGAATACTGAGTTGTTGGGACAAAGGTCCTGACTTCTCTGAGTGGTTGTCGCCACTTAAGGCCTCAGGTTGGCTTCTGCCTGTAGTCTGTGATGGCCTTCCATAGTTTACACAGGATCCCACCTCTGACAGGACAGAGAGAACAGACTGTCAGGTTACAACATACAATATAAGAGTGTGCTTATGTCTTATAACTCTATAAACACTTTCAATATTTTCCCCCAGTTTCTCTTAGTCCAGAGTGTCAGAAAACACGCCCTATACATGAATTTGCACAATAGAGCTGCAGAGATTAGTCAAATAATCAATTAGTCGTCTTTTAAGCATAAATCTCAAACATTTGCTGGGTTTTGGTAGAAGCAATCTGAAGACATCACTTTGGACTCTGGTAATAACCAATCAACTACCTTACTCCAGAATCACCTACCACACCTTAAATGTTTTTAGTCTGTGTAACAGTTGACACATTAACTTATGACCTTCCTAGCCACTGTAGCTAACAGTGATGTCAATGCTTGCTTTAGATCTCCTTAAAATAGGATTGGGCAGCCTCCTGTGCACACTGCATACAATCCACCGTTGTAATAGTCTCCCTTAGCTTCTACAGTGTGTGTATAATATCTCCTGACAATGGCAACCTGATGCAAAAAAACATTTTAAAACATTAAACAGTACTGCATACAGCAGGACAGAGTAAAAGTCAGATTTTTCATCATTTTTGTTTGATCTTTTGAGGAAATTGAATTTTCAAGAGTCGTAGATACCCATATATCACTGTTTGTTTTAATAGTGCCACTGGGGGGCAGTAAAAGCAGACATGTGCACGTACGTGAAGTTTTGGAGAAGAAATTCAAACTCAGAGATGTGTGTAATAATGTTATATATAATATATGATATAATAATACAAACTCAGAAATATTTATTTGATCCATGACTGAATAAGCAAGCTGTTCACAGAGGAATCAAAGTCCCACGAAGACTGTTTGAAGCTCGAAAGGTGGCAGGGTCCGCCATATATAAACAAAGTAAAACAGTATGAAACTGTGATGTCCTTTAAGGTCAGTTTGTTTATTTAGCTTGTTTAGGCATGAAAATAATCAGTCAATGAAGATCTTTCTCTTCTGATTAAAATGTCTTCCCCAAAACTACACAGTGCACCTTCAAGAGTTTGTTTGAGTGATGATTTTTAAAGTGTTTCACTCTTGTGTGAAAGTCATACACAATGAGCTGGTATGATGCCACCAATGGGAAAAATTGGAGAAAAGGGAGACTAAAACTGTCGCAGTAGTCAAACTAATAGGGAACTAATAAACATGTTCACAGATGTGATGTTGACACCTTTATCAACCACAGCTGAAAACAATTTCAGAACTTGTGAGCACTGTTTCACACTCAGCCCTTGTGAAAGGAAATGACACTTTTACTTCTTTATTCTGGCAACCGTACAGGATGTCTAGGAAATGAAGTCGAATTTCTTAACTCTTGGAGCCCCATTTAATCTCCATTATGAACAAAGAGGGTTGTCACTGCTTACTTCTGCGTTTTTGTATTTGGAGACCTGCAGTAATTTAATTTGAGATGTGAGATTCAGCATGTATTTTAGTTGCTGAATGCTGATACAGGAGTGAAACTGTCACCAGTCATGTCAAAGTGACAGAATGAAAGTTGACTACCTCAGTCTTAAACTCTTCAGATCGTCTCTCGTTACATCGTGGAGGATGTCGCTCAGCGTGTACTCTTCATTCAGTATCTGCAGAAACAAAGTGCATCAAATGAACCTGCGCTTCTCTTACGGTTTAATCTAGTTGCACAGCACTGAGTAACATTGTGGAAACATGGAAACAACCATCACAGGGTGAAAAACAAGAATGTAATCTGGTGCCGTCCCTGTGTGATGTTACTCAGCAGACTGCCTAAAAGCAGGGACTCACTCTGTCTATGGAGTCCTGGTCAGCACCGTAAAGCATCAGCCAGCTGGTCAGCTCTGGGTCTTCATGTCTCGGTGAAGGTGGATCCGTCTGTCCCTCTGGACTATCTGAAGATGTTGGGACGTCTACGAGAGAGAGAATACCGGGAATAGACTTGATTAGACACTCTGGAGCCAGTCACACAACATTTACACAGAAAATAAACTTTGTGCCGCATCATCAAAATATTCATGTTATAAGCAGTGGTGGAGGAAGTATTTAAAAGTACAAATAAATCACTGAAAATAGGCTGTAAAGACTGAAATTTCTGCGTTGAAAATGTTACTTAAACTGAGAAATGATCTGAAAATCCTGCCTGCTTATTAAGCCAACCGGGTGTTTTACTCTTTTACTCCGGTTTCCCTCATGGGATATTATTTCAGAAAAACGAGAGACAAATAATGTTTTGATCCAAGTTTGAATTGTGACATGAATATGATGTTCGTAAAAAGACAGTCTCTCAAGTAAAGAAAGTCGTAATTTAAGTGAGATATCATCCAGTTTTGTGTTGAATCGCTCAGTGGACTTCGGCAAATGGTAGATTATCAGTTCTGTGAGCTGCTAAAAATTCACTTAAACACTTAAACTTAATTAGCTTTCAAACTTACAGGCATCATACGATTCATGACACAAGTCAAACAGGATTGGAAAATTATTCGTCTTTCTTTATTTACTACCATATATACGTTTTTCTGAAATTCCATGAGGGAAACCGGAGGGGCGTGACTTCTGTTCTCTGTAGCACTGAGATCAGGTTTGGATGTCTTATTGGGATTCTTAAGGAAAATTATACCACAGGAAAATGCTTGGAGGGAAAAGTTGAAATGTTGTTCAGTATTTGGCTCAGAACCCAATAAGAACTTTGCAACACAAGCACTGAAAAATATTAGCACAGATAAAGTACTTGGGAAGGTTCTACATAATTCTTGCTCGAAAAAGGACGTTATCAACTGATTTCTCTGCACTTTTAATCACCCTGTGATTTATTTACTACAGACCAGCCGTGGATGAAAAAGAGTCTCAGTCATGGCTGGCTGTAACAGGGCTGCAGGTTGGTAGTAGTAACAGCAGAAGCGGTGCTCGTGTTTCATTCTCATAGCGTAGTAAGGTAAGTGAGATGACAGTACAGACCTGCGGGCTCAGATCGCAGCCTCAGTAGTCTGATCTCCTGCTCTCTCTCCTCCAGCACTTGCTGCAGGATGGCCTGATACTCTCTCTCCTTCTCCAGCAGCTGTTCCAGCAGCCTGCAGTCAAACGAGCCGGACGGAGGAAACACGCCGGGGAGATTTATTCTTATTTTATCAACAAGAAGTATTGAATAATTGATAACGTGACTAATGCGTCTGCGTTGGATTTAATCACAGTGAGTGTTCCTGTCTACCTGTTGGTCTCCAGCTTCATCCTCCCCAGCTCCATGCTCACGGACCGCTGTGCATTATGGGACTCGTGGGAGACAGTGGAGCTGAGCGTGCTCACTCCTGACGTGGCCACGGTGTCGTCGTGAGCGGCGACGGGTGGCCCCCGGCTCAAGTTGGTGGAGTGTCTGTTGGGCTCAGCGTCGTCGTCCACGTCCTCCTGCTCGGCCGGGTCGCTCTCTGAGGCCAGACTGAAGTGAGGCCTCAGCTCTGGACACACAAACACGTCAACATTTTATTTGATGATGTATTTTGTTATGGAAAAACACTGCTTCTATGGAAAGTATAACTGAGTGTGCACAATGTGTTTTAAGAACTCTAATACACTTTCTAACACTCTAGCTGTTGCAGCCTTGAGTTTCGATCCATGTTTTAAACAGAGTGAGGGAGAATCTTTTTCCTTTATCCTGCATGAATACCTGCATTTGTTTACCATCTGTTGTGCCAGGGTTTCCCCTAGGCCCTGGTCATAACAATTGGGGGCTTAATTAAAAAAGGTCCAATTTATAAGAATTTCCAACCCGTCAAACACACTTTCGTAAAAACTTTCTTACAAATTCGACCTCGAACCGATGAAGCTCTTCAGTACAGTAGTTTAAATCTATCAAAGCTTTCAATCAGTAATCAACTGTTACTGATGCAGGCCTTAAATAAACCCTTGTTGAATTATCCTCAGAAACATCATGGTTTATGTGTTTTATAATGTTATCTTTACAGTTGATACAACCTACATTGAATTGCTGTGTCAGATTTATAAAACTATGATAATGAAACAAAATACTTGGCTGTGGATCTTCTGGGTCTTTGTTGGCCTTGAAATGAATGAAACAAGCACTACTCCACACAGCAGCAGCAGCCACAGTAACGCTCACATGGCGAGGGTCGTATACTCCAAAAAAGGACACTTATCTTTTGTGCACACGTGGGGTGAATTTGTTATTTTACCGTCACTGAACATCCGTTCAACAAAGAGCTGTGATGACTGCAGCTTCCAGGGTGCAGTCCTGTATTTATCAGACAGCTCTGCCCTGAGGGACCGGTGATAACTAATTTAGGGGCGATCTGCTCGAGACACTGACGACGTTACCTGGCACCAGGATGGTGATGGCCGTCTGCACAGCTTTGCGGATGATGTTGTCCAGAGCGAACATCCAGTGAGGCTTGATGTTGTGGTTTCGCAGCACTTTGTTCACCTGAGGACGAGAACAGTTTCACACTTTCACTGTGTTTTCTTACATTTTTATATTCAAAATGAATCTCTTTTTTTCAATTTAATAGATTTCAGTCAGACCAAATCTCCACAAATGGACCTTAAAAGCCTAACATTATGTTTGCTGATACTTTAATTTTCATTTTTGTACATTTAAACTCCTGCACAACAAACCAAACTCTGAATCTTCCTGGGCCAGTTGTTCAAAACATTTAATCTGGATCAAAATGATCCGGATTTGGAAATCCCATTTTTTGCTATTCAGGATCAGGGAATCCGTCTTACTTTTATGCCGGTTTTTCAAAGCAACATTGGATTGGATCACCCTGATCCAGATACACAGTTTTCAAGACTACCAAATCCGGATTACCAGTGCTCTAAACCAATTGACCGGATGGCATAATATTAGGAGACAGTGCCTATCCACTCCATCATGGCTGATTAATCCTTTTTTTGCAGCAACCACACCTGCGCAGGCACGCTTCAACACTGCTCATTGCAAAACAATATGTGCAATTGAGCATTTAAATGGAGTTCTGAAGAGATGCTTTGCATGCCTTAACTACTTGCGAGTGGAACCACAGGCAGCATGCAACATAATAATTGCGTGTATTGTCCTGCACAACATCGCTACCAGGCGCAATGTCCCTCTCTGTGATGATGTTTATGATGCACCTGAGCCTGTTGAAGAACCAGACCAACCTATGGCGTTCTGTCAGAATGAGGGACTGACTGGACGTGTAGTAAGGGATGCAATTGTTAGAAATTATTTTTGACAGGTTCATCTCTGATGATTGTTTCTTTGAAATTAATATGCAGTGATGAATGGCAGAACAATTGAATATATTATTGTTGTTTGTTATCGAAATCTGCTTGGGGAATTGTTTCATTGTTTCATTTTTATTTTTATTTTATCTTTACTTTACTATACTGAAAGGCTTAATTGGTAGCCTATGTCTACTTTATCTACTTTATCACTGTAACGGTTAAACAAGTCAAGTGCAAAATATAAGTAAAAGTATATACACTAAATGATACAAATGTATTATTTGACCAATTTTAAAGTTTTACTACATTTTCTTCCTGAAATCCACCTTGAAATCCTAACCCCTGTTGTGATCAGGATAATCCTGTTTTTTTGGATCAAAGTTATCCAAATCCTACTGAAACATTTTGAACAACACAAACTGAAGGTTTGATCCAGATTAAAACTAGGATTGGATTCTGTGATCTAATCTGATTTCAGAATCCTTCTTTCCCTTTTGAACAACCCATTTTCAAGATTTGATCCAATCCGATAACCAAAATCCGATCAGATTACCTTTGAACAACTGGCCCCCTGTTGTTATATTCTACTTAAACTGTTCTCTCTTATGACCAACAGGAGGCATCAGAGCTCTATGTTCTTGCAGGATTACGCAACACCCCTTTACAAATATAAAAACAACCACTTGCTTCAGAATCGTTTCATCGGCATAACTGCATTTCTGAGGGGGAGACCAGTTCAGCCTTTTTACAGAATGTGCAGCTGCTCCCGACAGATTCTCCTTTCACTGCCTCACTTAAAGGTTACACACATTTCTCAGTTATCTGTCTGATCTCTGTGCAGCAGGAGCAGCAACATGGCAGCCTGTCGGCAGCTCATGTAAAATGACAACAATTATACTGAAGTGTTCAAATGTCATGTTTTATGCATAGGCTAGGAGCATCGCTGCCTGCAAATGGGAGATGGATAATAGACAGGATCACATGTTAGAGATGCAGAAGGGAAGGAAAAGAGCAGCATTTGAGGAGAAGATCAGCTGACCGTCTCTGTAATCATTATCTGCTGCTGTGATGTTAGCCGGTGTTTGTCTCCACACTCACAGCATCCTGGAAGCCGAACAGCACGACCTGCAGCTGACTGATGGCGGTGCTTTCGAAGTCCAGCTCCAGCTTGAGTTGAGACAGCGTGCTGGCGATGATTTTCCTGTCTGCCATGCGAACAAAGTCGGCCAGACTGACCACGAGGGTGGAGATGTGCTGAGGCTTCAGCTTCATCGCCTCAGAGCCCTGCAGGTGAGAGAGACAGGAGCCATGGCAGGTAAGGTTGAGGTGCACATTAAGCATGAGGGGTTTTCTATTTGACGTATGTTTCTTGATTTATGTGTCTGACTGGTGGTGTTATCCGTGACTGACCTGTGTGAGGGCCTCCATCAGGTTGGCCACCACCTTGTCTTGGTCCTCGGTCAGGATGCGGTGCAGTGTGGCTCGTCTCTCGCTGTCCTTCCGCAGCATAAAGAAGCCTGAATCCTTCTCATCCGGAGACGGAGGCGCACTGTGGTCCTCAAAGTTCTCCACTGGAATGCTGGGTAAAAAAAGACAAACGATTTCGGATTCAGGTCCGTGGACTAGAATTTTTTTCAAAAATAATGCAGCTCTCACAATGTACTTTGTAAACAAACATGCATGTAAAGGTCAGAATACAAACAAAAATGTATGTAAAACTGCTTTGACATCACTGATTTGAGTCCAGCAGAAATGGAAGATGTTAATGAGTTGTAATAGCTACGGCTTGGTGCAAATATGACTTTCCATCTTATCTAGTGAAGCATTTCTTCACTATTTTTTCTACTACTTATTCAAGAAAACATAAGGCAGCAGTCTGTGTGAGCGTCTAACACAATCCTGTGAAGAAAAATGATTGTATATTTGTATTTATCTCTTTTATGGTGATTATCTCATTCTTCTTTGATACAAATCATCAAGGTTTATCCAATGTTGTCATTGTTGTTACTGAATTGATGAGGTGATTCTGACAGCAAATGTTTTCACCTGCCAAATCTTTACTGGTTTCACAGATGGCAAATTAATTTTCTTCACCTGTTCTTAAGTAATAAACGCAGGACAGAAACTGTTCAGATCACACTTCGAACATGGATCACCAGATTGTTTCCCCCTCACTTCCCCAGACTTCTGTACTATTGCAATTAAATAAGGGAAAAATAACTCACACAGGCAGATATGGCTTTGTTTTAAGGGGTCACATGTTTAAAAAAGGTTGGGAACCACTGATTTACACCATTGTGTGGCACTAAAATATTGTTTTTTTGAAAACCAGAACTGATTTTGAAAACCAGCTTAGTATTCAACAAGACTACCATCCTGAGCAAACATTATGATAATCTTAGGTGGAGTCAAATGACTGAATATGCAACCACCTTGACCCCATTTAAAAACAGGTCCAGTGCCCTCTCATCCCACCTGAGGAAGAGCGACCTTGGCCCCTTGACATCCCTCTCGCTGTAACACTTGACACTGGGCTTGAAGATGAAGGGGTTGGTGTTGAGGTCGTTGTCAGGGGAGACGGAGCCGTACTCGCTGCTGCTGCTGGTGTCCTCCACCACCACCGGCACCGGCAGGGAGATGCTGCGCAGGTACTCTGAAGGACAAAATATTTTTGGCTTGTTGCTTCATTTATGCACTAACAGGCTGATGCACGGCAGCACAGAGGGAATTTTTGTACCATTCAGGAAACAGGAGCTGTTCTTTCATAACAAAAAGAGCCACAGCTTTGAAGAGGTTGAAATGACTAAAAGTGCTGATGGAAAATTGGTTTCCTTTTCAGAAAAGACACAAAGAAAATCTGATAATATTCATTTACCATGTTCAGGGAGAATAGCTCTATCTGATACATCTGGCAGCAAATTACAGCCACTCTGTATAAATTATGAGACACATTATAAAGACTTGCAAGCATTTGGAGCGAAGTCATGTCGTGCAATGTCTATTTTGAGTTCTTGGAAAGGGCAGAGTCGTGCGAGGCAGGTAGCCACTCGCAGAAAAAAAAACAGAAAACCGTAGCCTGGATACCCTTCAGCGGATAAGGCAGATGTTTCACGCAACTGTCATGCAGACTATAAACTAATATCTGTAGAGGTAAATATGTCTGCAAGAAGAAGAAAGTATATAGAGTGAAGTAACTTACCCGACCCAGGTGTCAGAGCTGTGGGGGGACAAAAACATAACGTGTGTCATCAGCAGCAACAAAACGGAACACGATTTCCATGTAAGACTGACAGAACAATGTTTCCAAGTAGGCAGAGAGGCGCCAGCTCCAAAAAAATAAATAAAAATCTTTTGTTGTGGTGCCAGGGTTCATGACAGCATCACTGCTGCAGGGTGGGAACTGAGACCATTGTGTAATCCAGACAATGAAGATGAAGATAAGGGTGTGTTCAGGCTGCATAATCAACACAATATCCACACTGTTCAGGTGCTATGTGGAACGCAACCAAAATACAGTATTGATACAGTATAGATAGACTTTAAAAGACTTGTCTACTTGTGAGTGTCTGATCATTGTGTGCAAAAACATGTTAAACACGTCTACATTTCTAGATGCAGCCTGCTTTCCCACACAAGTGTCAGTTAATACCACCCTCATGTCTGTTTGCCAACTATGAAGCTGGAGCCAGGAGGCAGTTAGCCTAGCTTAGCATAAAGACTGGAAATAGGGGAAACAGCTAGCCTGGCTCAGTTGGAAGGTCTGTAACTTCTGTCTTTTCACCAGTGGAGCAGTGACTGCCTGGAGTCTTGCCCTCAGAAGTGAAAACTTATGGAAGTCACTGCTTGTGGCCAAGAAGCTGTCTACATAAACTCCTCATGCAGATGTGAGCTGTTCATTTCAAAGTTTGGTTTGTGGACAAATAAACATAAATAACAGATGAGAAATACTTTATGGAAGCTAATGAAGATCCAAATGAAGATTCTCAGCTGAATTGAACCCACCTGTGAAGCTGCTCTTGCTCTTCTTCTTGCGGCTGGTGACGGTGAGGAACTCGTC